>PVKN010013937.1:0-19552 GCA_004027915.1 Capromys pilorides | reverse complement strand
GCCAGGGCATGTGTACAAAGAGCTAAAGGCACAGAGGCCCATGGATCCCTGAACTCTGAGTTTGCTGAGCCAAGCTAGAGGAAATACACCTGCTTCCTCTGCTTTTACACGAACCAACTTCCAAGGCCTGATATCCCATCAAAACTCATGTTGACAGCATAGTGAGACCCTGTCTCAAAAAAAAAAAAAAAAAAAAAAAAAAAAAGGGGGCAAAACCCAAGTGATGGTTTTTAAAGATGGGTCTCTGGGCAGTGACCATCATCACATTGCACATTAGTGACTTACAGAGGACCAAGGGGCAGCCTAGTCCTATCTCCCATATGAAGACACAGAAAGAGGCACCATCTAGAGAACAGAGAGTAGCCCTCACTAGACAGCAAACCTCGTGGTGCCTTGACCTTGACTGCTAGCCTCCAAAATTATTTTTTGTATTTTTATTTTATTTTTTTATAAAAAAACAGCAGAAACAAAGAAAAACAGTTGCTATGAACATAGGTGCACAGATGTCACTATGATAAGATGTTTTCAGTTCTTCAGGAAAAATTCCCTGTAGGAGGATAGCTGGATTGAATGCGATTTCCAATTCTAGTTTTTTAAGGGGGTCTCCACACTGTTTTCCATAATGGTTGCACTAGTCTGCATTCCAACCAGCAATGGAGAAGTGTTCCTTTTTCCCCACAGCCTCTCCAACATTTGCTGTTGGCTGATTTCTTTATGGTAGCCATTCTTTCTGGGGTGAGATGGTATCTAAGTGTTGTTTTGATTTGCATTTCACAAATGGATAGCGATGTGAAGCATTTCTTCATGTATTTATAGGCTTGTTGAATTTCTTTCTCTGAGAAGTGTGTGTTCATCTCAGATGCCCATTTCTGGATTGGATCTTTGAATTTTGGGACCCTAGTGGTTTTTAGTTCTTTATAAATTCTAGAAAGAAGACCTTTGTCTGAATACTTATTAGTTAAAATCTTTTCAAAATTTGGGGGTTGTCTTTTCACTCTGTTTGTAATTTCTTTCAACATGAAAAAACTTCTCAGCTGGAGGAAGTTCCATTTGTTGATTCTTTCAAGTGTTAAACACGCATTTTGATTTTTGTCCATGAACTCTTTGCCTACCCCTATGTCTTCAAGATTTTCTCCCACTTTTTCTTCCAGGAGATTTAACGTTTCTCTTTTAATATTTAGATCTTTAATCCATTTTGACTTTAGTTTAGTGCATGGTGACAGACCTGGGTCAAGTTTTAGTTTTTGGCATGTGGAGAACCAGTTTTTCCAGCACCATTTGTTAAAGAGGCTATCTCTCTTCCAGTAAGCGTGTTTGGCCCCTTTGTCAAACATAAGGTGGCTGAGTGTGTTTGTATTTGCTTCTGCATCTTCTAATCTATTCCACTGATCCTCAGGTCTATTTTTTTGCCAATATCATGCTGATTTTGTCACTGTAGCTTTGTAGTATAACTTTAGATCAGGAATTGTAATACTGCCTGCCTTGTCTTTGTTGCCCAGGATTGTCTTTTGCAATTCTAGGTCTTTTTGGTTCCAAATAAATTTTAGGAATGATTTCTCCAGGTCTGTGAGGTATGTTGATGGTATTTTGATAGGGATTGCATTAAATCCCTAACAATTTAGGGAGTATGGTCATCTTCACAATGTTGGTTCTTCCTATCCAGGAGCAGGGAATATCTTTCCAATTTCTGAAATCATCTAGGATCTCTTTTTTCAGAGTACTGTAGTTTTCCTTGAAAAGGTCTATTACTTCTTTAATTAGGTTAATTCCCAAGTATTTCATTTTCTTCGGTGCAATTGTAAATGGTATTGTTTCTCTAATTTCTCTCTCAGTGTGTTTGTTATCTGTGTAGAGGAATGCTATTGACTTTTGTGTGTTGACTTTGTACCCTGCTATGCCATCGAATTTGCATATTAATTCTAGTAGCTTCTTGGAGTTTTTGGGGTCTTCCAAGTAGACTATCATGTCATCTGCAAATAATGATAGTTTAACTTCTTCTTTACCTATTCTTATTCCTTTTATTTCTCTCTCTTGTCTAATGACTACAGCTAATGATTCCAGAACTATATTGAATAGGAGTGGCGATAGGGAACATGCTTGTCTTGTACCAGATCTCAGAGTAAAAGACTTCAGCTTTTCCCCATTTAGAATTATGTTAGCCGTTGGATTGTCGTAGATGGCTTTTATCAGATTGAGGTACAGGCCTTCTATTTCAATTTTCTGTAGTACTTTGAACATGAATGCATGTTGGACTTTGTCAAAAGCCCTTTCTGCAACAATTGAGATGATCATGTGGTTTTTGGCTTTGGCTCTATTGATATAGTGTATTACATTTATAGACTTGTGTATATTAAACCATCCTTGCATCTCTGGGATGAATCCTAGCCTCCAGAATTATGAGAAGCAAATTCTCATGATTTATATATTACTCAGGCTAATAAGGTATTTCATATAGTAGTCCAAATGGACTTGTTTCTCTTTTATTTTTAATAAACAGAGAAAACATGATCATTCAACCATCCTTCCTGTAAAGCACACTACTAAATACCACATGTTTGCTGGGTCCTAAGACTACTTAGGCTTGTACATACCAAGTGGAGGCTCCATGAAAGCCCTTACACCCTGGTCTTTCATACTCTTTGTGGGGTTTTTGTGTTTTGTTTTTTTTTAATTTTTATTTATTTGTTTGCTTGTTGTGTTTGTTTGTTTCTTTATTTATTCATTTTGTGGCTGGCTCAGCCTGCCCTGGTGGTGGCGCTGGCGCAGCATGTGGTGCCGGGGATCGAACTGCAGTCCCCGCAGTTGCCTGAGCCCTCCTAAGCAGGCGCTTTAGACCATTGAACCATCTCGCCGGCCCCTGTGGGGTTTTTTTGTTGTTGTTTTTCTTTTTGTTTTTAAGACAGAGTTTTGCTATGCAGCTCAGGCTGGCCTTCAATTCACTGTGTAGCTCAGGCTGGCCTCAAATTCAGCAATCCTCCTGCTTTAGCTTCCTAAGTGCTGAGATGACAGGCATGTGCCACACTTGACTTTATTTTTGATACTGAGAATCAAACTCAGGACCTTGCACTTGTCAGGCAGGTGCTATGCCGGTGAGCTATCTCCCCAGCCCCATACTTACTCTTCATGTAGGACTCAGTCATTGCTCTTGTCTCAGCTGTGCTCATCCTGTATGAATTTGGAGAACTTCTCCAACCTGGAATAACAAGATATAAGATTTAATACATAAGATTCTATAATATCTAAGTTCATAGGCAGTTACTATTTTTGTGCAAAACACAATTTAAAGGAATTTGTCCTGGGGAATATCCTTGCCACCGATAGTTGAGCCATTCAGGGAGGGAGAAAGCTGTTGATCTTCAGTGGCTTCCAGCTCCCTCCATCCCTGAGCCTGAGATGAGGCCCAATCCATGGTATACATAGAGCTGATGCACAGGTGTACCTTGCAACCCTGAGTTCCAGAAAGTGTGGCCACTCCACTAGCTAAAGCACTTTCTTCCAAGAAGAGCAGACAGCATCACAGCTCTCAACACCCACCAAAAAATATTACTTGCATAGATGGTCTCAGAGGATAAAATCCTTCCAATGCAAAAAGCCTCTGCCTCTTTAGCATGATGTATCCCATTCAAGTCCTATGTCAAATTCTCCAAACACCTGGAAGACAAGAGACTACAGGCCTACAATGGACATGGCAACTAGCTTCACTCTAACAACCATGTCTTCTATTCTCTGATGATTCCACTGGTATCTTCACCATCAATCACCTGTCATCTCTCACTCCTTCCCAATATATTCAAAGGAAGAATAAAGAAGAGATGTTATGATCAACCCCTGACTAGGCAGGACATCTCACAGAGCAGTTCACACCCAGGAAGGAAGCAAAGAAAGAAACTGCATTAATTTGGGGAGGAAAGAATTTTACACAAGCAAGAATTCTAATTCAAGAAGGCAGGCTAGAGCTGGGCATGGGAGCAT
The DNA here is from genome assembly GCA_004027915.1 of Capromys pilorides. Taxonomy (NCBI): domain Eukaryota; kingdom Metazoa; phylum Chordata; class Mammalia; order Rodentia; family Capromyidae; genus Capromys; species Capromys pilorides. The sequence goes on along the minus strand of PVKN010013937.1, from coordinate 15,580 downwards.
AAGCCTCTGTTCTTCACCTATTGGGAGGTTGTGGAAGGAAGATTGCAAATTTGAAGCCAGCCTAGGCTACAGAGGACATTCAAAATCACCTTATCTACACAGTGAGATCATCCCCAAAAGAGACCATGTTAAGAAAAAAAACTGGGTAGGATGGTATTATCCCAGAACAGTGAAACTGAAACAAGAGGATTCCAGTTTGAGTCTACTCTGGGCAATTTGAAACTTAGTAAGACCACATCTAAAAATTAAAAATAGAAAAGTGGGGCTGGACATGCTGGTGCACAGCTATAATTCTAGCACTCAGGAAGCTGAGGAAGGAGGATCAGTGTGAGTTTGGGACCAGCCTGAGGTACATAAGGAAGTAAGTTCAAGCCTAGCCTGCATTATATAGTGAGACCTTATCTTATTCATCAACCAATCAATCAATCAATCAATCAATCAATGTGAGGACGGGCTGGAAAGATGTCTCAGTGGTCTAAAGCACCTGCTTAGGCAAGCTTAGGCAAGGTTAGGCAACCGTAGAGACTGTGGTTCAATCCCTGGCACCACATGATGCACCACCCCCATTCCCAGGGCAGGCTGAGCTGGCCATAATAATAAAAATAAATAAATAAATAAAAAATAAAAAAGTTATGATAAAAAAACTTTAAAAAATAAATAAATAATGTGAGGCGATATAGCTCAGTATGAGGATGCTGGGTTTAATCCCCAGTAAAGGGGTGAGGTAGTAAAAGGCATGGTAGCACATACTTATAATCCCAGCCACTCAGGAAGTTGAGGCAGAAAGATGGCAAATTCAAAGCTAGCCTGAGCTACTTAGCAAGACTGTGTCTCAAAATAAAATTTAAGCAAGGCATGGTGGTGCATGTTTGCTGTCTTAGCACTTAGTAGGTAAAGCCAGGAAGATCCTGCAAGGTTAAAGCCAGCCTGGGTTACATGATGAACTTAAGCTCAGCCTGAACTACTAGAAAGACAATATTTAAAAAAAAAAAAAAGACAAAATAATAACAACTATCATTAAAAAAAAAAAAATTAAAAGGGTCAGGAAAGTAGCTCAGTGCTAGGAATGTTGCCTAGCATATGTAAAGCCCTGGGTTCAATTGCTAGCATGGCAAAAAAGGGAGGTGGGTCTCACTAATGCCAAGCATTTGCGTATCTTACAAAAACCCCAAAGAAATGACCAAAATGATTCATGTTTGTAAAAGAATACAGTCCCTTCCACCACCAAGAATAGCTCCAGAATGGTATAGTGGTCCATGTGTAATTTCAGCATCTTGGGAGAATGAGGCATGAAAACTCCAAGTTTGAGCCCTGATTGGCCTTAGTGAGACCTTTTCTCAAAAAAATAAAAAAGTTGGATGTGTGTGAGAAAGTCCAGGATTCAATTTCCAGTACAGAGCTACAGAGGGGTGGATCCTATAAGAGCACAAAAAAATCAAAAAATATAAAACTAACAGACCAGAAGCACCCAGGGATCCAGAAAGAAGGAAGCACACAGAGAGCTCTGGCTTGACAATGGTGGCATCAGCACAGCACTGCCCCTTTCTTCCTGGAAGGTATCTAAAAGAAACAAGCAAAACAGGAAATAAACACACATGTTCCATTTGTGGCACAGAAAGGACAAGGCAGGCAAGCCCAAGCCATAAAAGGATTCAATACACCAGTGGTCGGCAGGCAGGATATGAAATGTACAGTGGAAGGTTCTAGAACCTATAAGTATGTTCTTAAAGGTGAAAGCAGGGATGATGTGGAACTTGAACCCCAAGTACTCAGACTTGGGCTGAGCCAATGAGGTGGAGAAGCCAGGACAGAGGATTTTCCAGTGAAAAGCCATTCCTGACAATCTCCAAACTATTAGAGAACCAAATGTGAACCCAGCCCAGAACTCAGGGTAAAAGACCCACATTTGAGCCTTTATGGCTCTTGCCCAACTTGGATAGGATCACGTGGAAGGGAACAAGCACCAGGCATTGTTTGCCCCAACCCATACTGGAGTGTGGGATTGACTGTCCTCCTAGCCAGAACAAACGAAGAACTAAATAAAATGAAACACATAAAAATGAAGTTCTGGGGACAATGAACTTCATAGAACAAAGGCCAATGAGCCCTTAAAGGCAAGAAACAAGCCATTCCACTGTCCCCAAACACTGCTGAAAAGTATCCAGATCTCAAAAAGGCTCAAGATAAGCTGGAAGGGCTAGCCAAATAGCTCAACAGCTTAAAGCGCCTGCAAGCAGGTGCAAGGGCCAGGGGTTTGATGTGCCAGCCCCAGCCCCAGGGCAGGCAATTGAGACTGGATGTGGTAGTACAGCCTGTAATCCCAGCTCTTGGGAGGCTGTAAACAGGCAGCTCACTATGAATCCGATCTAGTAGTGAGACCCTGAACAACCTGTAGACCCTTCCCTAAAAATACAATCAATCAATCAATCAATCAATCAATAAGATAAAAAGCTGGAAAGACACCTAAACAGACAGACAGGAGTGTCAATGGATTCTAAGGTGGTGAGAGCTTGCATACTTCTGTACCAGCTGTTATGATTTGGGTCTAGATGTCCCACCAAAGCCTCATGCGGTCATGGGGTAGCTTCTAGAATTTGTGATTAATTCATGATCCAACGCTGGGATTATGGGTTTGAATGTTACACCCTCCCTGGGGCAGACAGCCTTAATACAATATAAGCAAGGGAAAGGCTTGTTCTCTGCTGCTGCTGCTCCCTTTCTGCTCTTGCTGTTTTGCTGTTTTTTGCCTCCATGAACTGCTGCCCTCTGCTATGTACCACTCTGCCAACTGATTATGCACTGAAATCTATACAAATTGTGAGCTAAATAAACCTTTCCTTTCTTAATTTTGTGTATCAGATACTTTGTCCCAGCAACAAGAGAAAAGTAACTAAGACACCAGCACTATGGTTTGGTAAGAGATTCCAAAAGTTCATGTAACAAAGACTTGGACTCCAGTGTGTAGCCACCCAGAGGGAATGAAACTTTTAAGAGGTGTGGCTTTATGAGAGATCCTTACGTCATTAGCGATATAGCCTCAAAGAGACTGTGAGACTCTAGCCCTCTTATTTTCCTTCCAAGCCATGAAGTGATTTGTTTTCCTCTTCCACATGCTCTCCATGTCTATTCAGCATTAACAGAAATCTGGTTACAGACAGACCCAGGTCTAAGAGCAACAGGTTTGTCTAATCATGAACTAAAAGTTCTAAAACCATCAGCCAAGCTGAGGCTATAGCTCAGCAGCATGAGTGCTTGCCTGGCAAGCTCAAGGTCCTGAGTTCAATCCCTAGTACTGAAAAAAAAAAAAATCAGCCAGAATAACCTTTTTCTAAACTAATTATCGCAGGCATTTTGTTATAGTGATACAAAGCTGACTAACACATTTAATTCTAGAGACATGAAGACGGTCCTCCTGGCACTTAATGAGCTGGTATTTTTTTCTTCAGATAATCTTGAATATAGGGTCTTATGCTTGCTAGGCAAGTGCTCTGCCACTATGCTACATCTCCTGATCTCTCAATTTTTTTTTTTTTTTTTTTAAGACAGGGTCACACTAAATTGCCTAGGCTGGCTTCAGACTGGTGAGTTTCCTGCTTTAGTCTCCCCAGTAGGTGGGATCACATCCATGTATTACTGTGCCCAAATTTCATTATGTTATTTCTTTTTTAAGATAGGCTCTTACTATGTAGCCCAAGCTGGCCTTGTACTTGCATCAGTCCTCCTGCCTCAGTCTCCTGAGTACTGGGATTACTAGTGTGCACTAACACATCCAACTTCAATGAGTTTTAATCAGCAAAAGAACGGCAGAATTTTAGTCCCAAAGATATCTATGCCTTAATACCCAAAGCTGGAATACATACAATATCCCTTACATGACAAGAAAGACCTAGCTAAAGCCAGGCATGGTGGCACACGCCTGTAATCCCAGCATTTGGGAGGCTGAAGCAGGAGGATCAGTGTGATTTTGAGATCAACCTGAGCTACAAAAGTGAGCTCAACTGCATAGCAAGATCCAGTCTCAAAAAGAAAAAAAAAAAAAAAAAAAAAAAAAAAAAAAAAAAAAAAAAAAAAAAAAAAAAAAAAAAAAAAAAAAAAAAAAAAAAAAAAAAAAAAAAAAAAAAAACGATGAAATTAATGTAATCTATGATAATTTAAAAGCAGAAAACTTTTTCCAGCTGGGGTCAAAAAAAAAGAGACAAAAGAGGAGAAAGAAACATGAAACATGAGAAAGATTCAACGGGTTGAGACAATGAGTGGGGTAGCTATAATAGCTAGAATGGCCATCGGCTCATAGATTGAAAAAAAAATAGAGACATCATTTCTACAGATCCAAAGAACCAAGTTATGCCAACGATCTGAAAACAGAAAGCAAATCATTCCAAGGCCAACAGAAAGGAACACTATCCTACCAAGATCTGTATTTTAACCTAGTAAGATCTATGTCAGACTTCTGAATTTAAGAACTTTTAAGTAGGTGGGTGGAGAGATAGCTCAGTAGAATAAGCACTTGCCTGGCAAATTCTGGGTCCTGAGTTTAATCCCCAGTACTGAAGAAAAAAAAAAAAAAGTAAACTGGGAAGAAGAGAACCAACATAGTAGAGTAGTAAGTAGAAGGTTAAGACCCTCTCTTAAGAGTCACCATCCAGACAATGGGATACAGCAACTCAAGGAAAGCATGGAAGAAAGTTGATCCCCTGGAGCCAGGAAAGATCTGAGGTACAAACTGAAGCTCATGGAAGAAAATGAAGGGAGAAACTTCAACAAAGAAGGTGGCATCTTCTCTGAGATGGGACTTATTGCACAAGAGGAGCAAATCAGACCTGCTGACACACAATGACTACAGGCAACCTGAGGCCTCCACAGAGAGGCAGCAGTAGAGGGGAGCAGTGGACCTGAAGGAATACACTAGCTAGTGTTGCTTTTTTTTTCTAGCTGATCTGCCTTTTTGTGACAGTGAAGTATTGAGATCCCCCAATACAACTATATTAGTGTTTATATGATTTTTCGTGCCTGTTAATATTTGTTCTATATAGCTGAGTACACTATATTTGGTGCATATGTTTACAATTGTTATCTTTTACTCTTTGGATTGTTCCCTTTATAAGGACGTAGTGACCTTTAACTCAATCAGACGTGGCTTGAAATTCACTTTGTCTGCAAATAAAATAGCCACCCCTGCTTTTTTCTGGGTTCCTATCACATGGAGTATTGTTTTCCATCCTTTGACTTTCAGTCTCTGACTTGTTTAATTAAATGTGTTTTTTTTCTTTTAGTAAGAAATAACAATGTGACATTTTCAAAGCACATTAGTAGTACATTCCCAGCAATTGATACAATGCATATTGTTTAAATGTGTTTCTTATATGTACCAATATTGTTGGATCTTGCTTCTTGATCCATTCTGCCAGTGATAAATCGAAACTATTAACACTGATGATTATTTTCAATTCCCAGTACTGGGGGGTGGGGGGGAGTTAAAAAAAGGAACAATGATTACAACTGATATGTACTGACATATCCCTGGCATGTTATTTTCCTGTTACTGTCCCCCCCCCCCCCCGCTTTTTTCCCCTCACTCCATTTAATTGTTTGTCTTGTCAGGTAGATTCCTTCTGTTGGGATTCACGGAGTTATAGTCCTTGTCATCCCTTTCTAGAAAGTCCCTCAGAACATTTTGGAGTGCTGGTTTGGGGATCATAAATTTAAGGTATTCTTTGACACAGAAGTATCTTAGTTCTCCAACATTTTCAAAAGATAGTTTTGCTGGGTACATCAATCTGAATTGAAGGTTTCTCTTTAGAATTTGAAATGTTTCACTCTAAGCTCTCCTTGACTTGAGGTTTTCTGCTGAGAAATCAGCTGTGATTCCCATGGCCTTTCCTTATAAGTGATCTGTTTTTTTTTCCAACAGTCTTTAATATTGGGCTCCTGTTTTGAATTTCTGAAATCTTGACTGTGATATGCCCGGCTGTAGATTTTTTTTTTTTTTTTATCGTGGACAGTAGGAATTTTATATGTTTCATTTTTTTTTGTTTTGTCTTTTTGAGACAGGGTCTCATTATGCAGTTCAGGCTGGCTTTGAGCTCATTTTTGTAGCTCAGGCTGGTCTCAGACTTGCACTGATCCTCCTGCCTCAGCCTTCCAAGTGCTGGGATTACAGGTGTGAGCCACCACACCCAGCTTTCGTGTATTTGTATATCAAATTCTCTTTCTCTACCAGGAAAGTTTTTCTACCATAACATCTATTTTTCTAACATAACATCTGTTTTTTATATCATTTCTGCTATCCTCTGCTTTTTAATCTATCTTTTTGACACAGGGTCTCATGCAGCTCAGGTTGATCTTCAGCTGACTTTGTAGCCCAGGCTGGTCTTGAACTTGCAATGATCCTCCTGCCCCAACCTCCTGAGTGCTAGAGTTATAGGCATGTGCCACCACGGCCAGCTCCTGCTTTTTCATTGAGTCCAATCCAATTATCTAGTAGCTGTTATTTCCTATGTTGCACATTCATATTTTCTGTCATTGTTTTTCCCCCTTCATTTTGCTAAGCTCTATGTTATTTTATTTTATTATCTATATCTCCTTTAGAGTCACTAAGCATGTTTTTTATTATGGTCAACATCTCTGCAGGTATTTGAGAAATTATTTCTCATTTGATTTTTTTTTCTAGAGCCTCATATATTTGCTTTGCTGTTATCACTAAACAGAGTGGAAGTGGGTACCATTCAGATTATTCCACCTCATTAACCCTGCATTTGCCTTTGGTGAATTGGATGTCTGGAGTAGCATCTTATTTAAGTGTCTTCTCATTTTCTCTTCTGTTTGTTTTATTTTTTAGTTTAACTCCTGAGGTGATGTTTATAAACTGCCTATGGTGGGTTACTTGGTAGTACTTACAACCCTTAGGAAATGACTACTTCTCCTGTCTTCCAGGTATAGCTGGTTTTGGCTTGGTTGCAAGACCCCACCTCTTCAATTTGTTAGAATGAGAAGTTGCTGTCTGCCTGGCTTTAATGGTCAATACATCGTGTCAACTTGGCTGGATGCCTTGAAGGTTCCCCACATAGGTCCATGGAGTGACTCTGCACAGAAAGGGTATATATAGGGGTTGAGGAAGGATTCAGTGCTCCACTTTGGAGGAACTTCAGTCCTCACAGTCAGATTAGACACCATCTCCTGGCTTCCAGCGCAGACTCTTTGGTCCCTGGCTTGGATCCTTCGGCTTTCTGTCACAGATTCTTCAGTCTTCCATCACAGATTCTTCAGTCTTTCATCCCTTTTGTTCAGACCTATCAGGCAACTGATACAGACCTACACAAAACACTGCAATGAACACCAGGCATAGTGGCGCATGCCTGTAATCCCAGCACTTGAGAGGCTGAGGCAGGAGGATCGGTGTGAGTTCGAGACCAGCCTGGGCTACAAAAGTGAGCTCAAGGCCAGCCTGAACTGCATAAGTGAGACCCTGTCTAAAAAAACAAAAACAAAACAAAAAAAAAAAACACTGCAATAAGCGTCAGACCTTGGAATTGATTCCTTCAGTTTCCATTGAGCTATCTGGCAGCCCCCGTCAATACACTTTTTGGAGGCTTGAACTCAGCTGAAAGCTGTTAGATGAATCAGCATTTGTTCTCAGTTCTGAGCTCAGTTGGCACATCTCCAAGTTGGTTCCCAGCCAACTGCCTTCTCCCTTGGGATCTCCAAACCCAAAGCACTCACCACCAGCTAGTTCAGTCGTCCATGTCCACTGTTCCCTTTCACTGCAACATGAAGCAGTGTTCTAATCACTTGTTCTTCCTGGTATGTCAAGACTGAGACTGCCTACCAAACACACTAATGGCCTATACCAAAAAATCAGACTAAGCCAAATAGGTAGCAACTTCTCATCTCCAATAAACTAAAAAGATAGCTTTTATTTTTATTTATTTATTTTTGTCTTTTTAAGACAGGATTTTGCTATGCAATTCAGGTTGGCCTTGAGCTCACTTTGTAGTCCAGGATTGTCTGGAAATTGCAATGATTCTCCTGCCTCAGCCTCCAAAATATTGGGATTACAGACATGCATCACCATGCCCAGCTGAAGAGATAGAATCTTTTTAAAAATTATTTGGTATAAGGTCTCACTACACAGCTCAGACTCAGGTCATTGCACTTGCCAGGCAGGCACTTAGGCCACCGAGCCATCTTCCTAGCCTGAAGAGATAGGAGTTTGCGACAGACCTGAAAACCTAAAAGCCAGCTACATCTAGAAGACATCTCTAAGTAGTCATTGCGAAGAGTTCTAAAGAATAGCAATAAAGTTACTATCCATAAGCAATTTGCAAGCATTAACTCAGGAATTAAACTAAGGAGAAAGAAAAGAAAAAGGCACGTAAGTAAAGTGCAATCCCAGACATCCAATTCACCAAAGGCAAACCCAGGGGGCATTGAGATGGGACAATTCAATAGCCACCTATCTGGTCTCTCTGAAATAGTAACAGCAGAAGTAACAAACAAGATGAACGAGGCTCTAGAAAATATCAAGTCAGAAACAATCTCTCAGATAACTACTGCAATGGTGACCATAATGAAAGATATGGTTAGTGACTCTAGAGCAGATACAGATGTTTAAAAAATAGAACTTAGGAAAATAATTGGAAACATTAACACTAATCATAGGAAAGAAATGGAATCCATAAAATATTCAAATATCCAGATCAAAAATTCCGCTGAAAGTATACACAGCACTGAGTCAATGTAAGGACAGAATACCAGAACTAAAAGACGGGCTTATGGTTAGTGATTATGAAATGAAAGATTTCTTGATTGCTCTTGCTCTTTGCTGCCACCATGAAAGGTTGTTCTCTGCTATGTGTTGCTCTGCCTTGGAGCCAGCCAAGTGCTATGTGTTGCTCTGCCTTGGAGCCAGCCAAGTATGGACTGAAACCTCCAGTAACTGTGAGCTAAACAAACCTTTCCTTCCTTAACCGCTTGAGTCCAGGGGGTATTGAAAAAACACTGTCAAAGAATCCCAAACAGCGTACTCATTTCTCTAAATGAGTACGAAAAGACCCAAACAGCATGATAGCGCTTGTTTTATTTTATGCTGAGAAATACCAAGCAGCGCGATAGCGCTTTGTTTATTTTTCATCGATGAATCGGATAAAATGCTGTATACCTATCTCGATGAATGAAGATCAGTTAAATATTGGAAAAAGGTAGCCTTTAACATAATCAACCACATGGTTTTAAATGCATACATAATCTACAAGGAAACAGTTAAGAGTAAAGCAATATCTCGGTGTACTTGCATCAGTAAATCTGAGCGTGTGACTTCAACAATCGGTAATGCACCATCAGTTGTCCACAATGTTCGAAATGTACTGGGTTTTCGACATAACATCTCAGCAGTGCGATCACGCTGCTTGGGACTCAAACGGTAAATTTTGAGTGTCAGATATTTGTCCCAGCAATGAGAGAAGAGTAACTGAGACATAATTTCGTACCAGAGAAGTAGGGTCGTTGCTGTAGCTAAACCTGGCCATGTAGATTACAAGCTTTGGGGAATGGCTTATGGGAAGAGATAGGAAAGGTTCAGAGATGTCTACAAAAGAAGTGCTGGAACAGCTTTGGCTCTTCTGTAGGGGAGATTCTGGTCAGAGCTCAGAACAAAAGGCTGATGGAAATTCTACCTGTAAAGACCAAGACGGGAAGTTTCTGCTGGGAAAAAGGACTGCATTGGTTGTTGGACTCCAGATTGATTTATGCTATGGCTTGGCAGAAAGTCTGAATTTTGCTTGTGTCCAGAGACTTTGCCTGAGATTGAGATTTAAGATAGTGGACTGATTAATCTGACAAAAGATATTTCAAAGCAGCCAAATATTGAGGGAGTGGCATGGCTATTATTGGGGGCTTTTAGCCAGATTTATGTTGAGAATCAAGAGCAAAGAGCCCAGCAGGATGATTTAAAATGTTATGAGTTTGGCCAGAAAGGAAGTGCCAGGAGGGCTGTGAACTGCAAAAATAGAGCTCAGAGGATCTCCATTGCCAAGAAGGAACAAGGGAATAGAAAGGATGGCCTGAGAGCATCAGAGAAGGCGGGTCTCCACCCTTTGCAGTCTCAGAATTGCTAGGGAGAGGGACTTTGCCATGAGGAGAAAGCCAAAGTGGCCCATGTTCCAGAAGGGTGGCCATATCAGTTTCCAGAATGACACTGGCATGGAGAATTTATTTCCTGGAATCAGGGTCAGAGTGCTCAGCGATCCAGGCACTTGATCCCTACAGCCAAGAGAGAAGGAAGCCTGAGTACTACTCCAACTGGCAGCAGACCTTGGTATCATCCACATGGTGTTGGTTTTAGGTGCTTGAAAAATGCAGGAGTTCTTAGGTTAAGAAGGTTTCCACCTTAATTTCAGAAGGCCTAGGAGGCCAGGCAGTGTGCCCCTGAGAGGGCAGTGCATAAAGCTGTGAGAAACCTATTCAGTGGAAAACCCAGAAGTTTGGAAAAGCCAGGAACATAGATCATCTAAGGGAAACTGCAAAGAGGGAACAAAGTCAGCCTAAGAGAGAGCTGTGGGAGCTACCACCAAGAGTGTCACAGGGGTGGAGCCACAAGGAGCTCACAATTTGCCACAGGTTGCTTCAGATGTTTCACATGATTTAATGTTTGCCCTGCTGGATTTTGGACTTGTGTTGGTCTCAACGCTTGGTATCCTTTTGTTTGTACCATTTAGAATAATAGTAATGTCTATGTTGTGTCACTGAATGTTGAAAGTGTCTCATTTTTTATTTGTACAGGGGTTCACAGCTAACACTTTGCTTTTGGTCTCAGAAGAGACTTGGGACTTGGACTTTTCCACAATACTGAAACTGTTGAGACTTTGACAAGTCTTAGAGATGGACTAAAATGTCTTTGGCATAAAGGGATGAGCATGAGTCTTTGGGGGCCAAGGGGCAGAATGTTATAGTTTGTGTACAGGTGTCCCCCCAAAGCCTCATGCAGTCATGGGGCAGCTTCTGGAGTTTGTGATTATTCTGGGTGTAGACGCTGCACCTGCCCTGGGGCAGGTAATTTGTATTATAATGTAAGAAGGGATGAGAGGCTAGTTAGCTGCCTGAACTTCAGCCCCTCCCATTGCTCTTGCTCTTTACTGACACTATGAAAGTTTATTCTCTGCTATGTGCTGCTATCTGCCTTGGAGCCAGTCAAGTATGGACTGAAGCTTCCAGTAACTGTGAGCTAAAGAAACCCTTCCTTCTCTCCTACTCCCTAAAGAAAGAAAAAAGAAAAGGATTTCTTAAAAACAGCAAGGGAGGCGCCTGACCGGAACTACTTCTCGCCAAGCGGCGCACGCCGGGTTTGCCCCCTGCGCCGCCGCGCCTGACCGGAACTTCTTCTTGCCCGAGACGGACGCCGGGCTCCCCCCGCGCCGCGCCTGGAACTCATCCACAGCTGACACTGGTCCAGGGCACTCTTTGCGCCTGTCCCATGCCACGCCTGTAGCCCACCCCGTTTGGTTTGACCAGCACACCTACCAGATTTGATGATGAAGATATGTAATACAACCATTGTTAAATTTTTGTTCTTGTTTTGAGATTCTGTACTATATGTACTCTTGCTTGTTACTGTTTTTCTATCTTTGTTTCTGCTGTTTTTACTCTTTAAAATAAAATTAAAAAAAACAAAAAACAAAACAGCAAGGGAGGTTATAGTAATATGAGACAAGCCTGATTGATATCCCGAGAAGCAGGAAACGAAAAACAGAGCTCAGGGAGGGCTGCTTTCTGTTATAGGTCCTGGAAAGCTCGGATTTATGACTGCAGATAGCAGCTTCTCTTACTGGCGTCCTGTTTGTTGACCTCTTGCTTGGGATGTTAATGGTTGTCTCCTCCCCTCCACATTTTTTATGTTAGCATCTGTGTGAACCTAGTGTTAGATAAATAGTAAAAGACATAGTGATTTGTAATCTGTAAAGTAGTTTTGCACATTCTGTAGCCTGCTTTTAGCCTTCAATAAAACTGAGCTGTTTCTACAGCTCTAGGCTCAGTTTGAGAGAGCCAAATCTCAGTGAGTCCTCTGAAGCATATTCATCAGATCTTCTCATCGTTTCTTTCGGCACCAACACACAACACACAACAAGTGGCGCCCAACATGGGCTACAGAAGATGACCATGGATGAGTTAAGAGAGGCTTGATCAAGTGGGAAAAGTACGCCCGGAGTAGGCGAGACCACCGGGAAAAGCTCAGAATAATGGGAAACACCGCTTCAGTAAAAAAAGAGTATGTCCGTCTTATTCAGACATTACTCAAAGAAGCAGGGGTAAAGGTGAAACCAAAGTGTTTCAAGGAATAATTTTCCCTTATAAAAAAGCATTCTTATTGATTTCGACCTAGGGGAAAGGCTGCTTTAAACTTAAAAGTTTGGAAGCAAGTTATGAGAGCACTGTGTTGTGCTCACCAAAATGGGGAACCAATTCCTCTTCATGTATGATCTCTTTGTAGTTTAATTTCCTTAGCTTTGGAACCATTGCAATCAGACTCAGAAGAGTTTAAGAAATATTTAAACAGGTCAGCTTCAGATGTTAATACTGCTAAACCTCAAGAGCAGCCTCCGCACAAATATAAATCTGCACATGAGACCTTTTTAAGACCTCTGACTCCCTCCCTCTCAAATGTAGATGCTAACAGAACAAAAAGGACAAAAACAGAGCAAGGGGCCTCTGTGGTGCATAATTATGTTAAGGTTGCACCCTCTCAAGACCCCCTACATGAAGGCACTCCCTGAATACCAAGAGTGTCAGTTCTTTAAATCACTTGATGCGATTTAAAGGCAGGATGAATTTAACACTAAGTCGTAAAAGGACATTTATGGCATTGCAAACCACCTCCTCAGAATCTGAGGATTTGGAGGATGTAGAACAAAAGAAAACTAAAAATGAGGTATGTGAGCTGCGAGCTGAGGTAAAACAATTATCACAATTGATTTAAAAAATGGAAGTCTCTATCCCTGTAATTCCTCCATCTCAGTTCACAAAAATTCAGCCCCCATGGCCACCTTTTAACCTTTCTGCTCCTCCATATGAGGAAAGAAAGGAAGCTCCCATAAAAGTTTATTAAAGTGTGAGATCTCAGGCTCTTACGCAAGGGAGACAACAAGGAGATTCTAAAGCTTATTTTGCCCCTTGGGGTATTTTTCCTGTGGTGGCTCAAGAACACCCCCCAAGTGCTCAATTTCCCCAGGGCTGCTATGTACAGTGGGAACACCAGCTTCTGGTATTCAAGGTTATTAAAGATTTAAAGCAGGATGTTGCAGCCTATGGTATGCATTCAACCTATGTGATTGGATTAATACAAGGATTAACAAATGAACATAGATTAATTCCTCATGATTGGGAAATTTTGTGCCATACAATTTCAGAGCCAAGCCAATATTTGCAATTTAGAACTTGGTGGAAAGATAAGATATTCAAGAGAGGGTTAACAGGGGACAAAATCGGGACCAGTAAGATGGTTCAGCAGTCTAAAGCGCCTGCTTTAGGAGAGCTTAAGCAACTGCAGGGACTATGGTTCAATCCCCGGCACCACATGTTGCGCCAGCCCCAAGCTGAGGGCAGGCTGAGCGGGCCATAATACAAAAAAAATAAAATAAAATAAAATAAATAAATAAATAAAATAAAAAAACAGGGGACAAAATCCCCCAATTAATGTTTCATCAGATCAGCTCACTGGGTCAGGGCCTGGCATGAGATCCAAGCCCAACTGCAATATGATGATGTGGCTATTGTACAAACTCATATTTGTTGCTTGAGAGCATGGGAGAAGGTGGAAAGACCAGGAGATGCTCAAAAGTCATTTGCTAAGGTTTTCCAAACTAATAAGGAGCCATATATAGATTTTGTCTCCCAATTAAGGGAAGCTATACACAAAACAGTGAGAGCACCAGATTTGAGGATTTATTGTTACAAACTTTGTCTTTTGAGAATGCAAATACCAAATGTTAAAAGGCTCTGGGTCCCTTAAAGGCACAGGGAACATCATTGAAAGAATATATTAAGGTCTGCGCTGATATTGACTCAGAGCCATACAAAGCTAATTTATTGGCAGTCTTTTTTTAAACAAAATCATACCAAATGTTTTAAGGGCGGAAAGATGGGTCATATGAAAAAAGACTGCAAAAAAAAAAAAGGACAAGATAAAAAGAAAAAAAGAGATAAAAATAACAAAACTCTTTCAGGACTTTGCCTGAGATGTAGAAAAGGCAAACATTGGGCTAATGAATGCTGCTCTAAACTTGATAAACATGGCCAGCCCTTACAACCTCGGAGAAACTGGAGAAAGGGTCCATCATCCATCCAGGGGCTCAAAGATAAACAATATAGAATACCCGCAGTTTCCATTGGCCAGCCCAAATTTCAATCAAATACAGAATCATAGATCTTTTCCATGCAACCCTCAAAAGCAGAAACACAGCTTTAGATATAATGGCTGTAAAAAATCAGCTTTTGCTCCCCATTTAAGGAGTTTACAAAATTAAAACTAGAGTTTTCAGCCCTATTCCAAAAGATACTGTAGCTCTGATTATAGAAAAAAATACTATTATTGCCCAAGGTGTATTTGTACACTTAGTAATTTTTGATAGTGATAAGGGAGAAATATTACTTGATATCTACTACTAAACTTTTTCAGATTAAAACTTAACTGCTTATTAAAAATAGAAGTCAGCTTCTTTATGCATATTAAACTCTTACTGTATTGCCTGGCCCCATTGTCAGCAGAGTGACAGGAGACACAGTGGCTACACACAGAGGCCTTGGCTACAGGACCATAATTCCCTTAAAGCTTTAGGAGGTAATGTGGGCTCAAGAAAACCCTTTATAGATGCTATGGCCATTAAGCTGCTGTTAGTCACACCTATGGAGTAAAATCAATCAAAGACAGCCCCAATGTTAAATGGTCTACAGGTTTTGTTTGGGGTAATCAATGCTGCTTATACAAAGAAATCAAAGTTATAATTCTATCCAACCAAACTGTTGTTTAAACCACCCCACATTTTTACACTGCTCAATTGGTCATTAATTTTTGCTAAAAATATTAAAATTGTTAAAAATAAATAGTGAGCTAAAAAATAAAAATTAAAGGAAAAACATTTTAATGTCTTTTCAAATGCAAATGTGGGTGGCCTCCAGGTAGAACAGCTGCAAAGGTATGAGGTCATTATCCCAGAATATTTTTAAAAGTTACTCAAAATTCTTTTAATTCCTAGTTAAGTGTGGTTGCTTAAAACTGTCCTAAATTAAAAGTGTTATTTAAAATAGGGCTTTGATATTTTACAAACAAATGAGAAATAATGTATAAAAGTTCAAACAGTTGCTTGATTTTTGACATCCCATTTAACTAATAAAAGGCCTAGTGGTAGCCTCCAAAGGGGTTCAAACTATGATAACTTCATATTTGGGTCAACTTATGCAACAAAGATATTTTGTGCCCCAAACTGTTTAGATCAACCATTGGTAATTTTCAGACTTTATTTGGTAATATTAATTGGCTTCATTTTGATTTTGGACTAATTTCTCTGGTGCTATTGACTGTCATTATCTTTCA
>PVKN010013936.1:0-19577 GCA_004027915.1 Capromys pilorides | reverse complement strand
CCAGCACACTATGTGTGGAGTTCCAGCTGGCAGTAACTTTAGCCCCATCACCCGTTAGATTTTCCCGCTTCTCCTGCACTGTAATAGTGACTGCATTACATTTCTCTCCGGCATCAAATACTCCTCGGGCCTGAATGTTTTGTCTCACACCCACAGTGACTCCTTTGTTCACCAGGGCTCCCAGTGAGCAGCCTGGATCGCGCCGTGTTCACAGGCTGTCCCTGCGGATCAACCGCACTGGCCACCCTGTGCCAGAAGCGCTGGAAACACACATCTTGGTGCGGGTTACCGTTCGCGGGCAGGCCCACAGCCCTGCTTCCGAGCAGCCCCCGCCGCCCTCCTCGCCAAGTTCCCAGCACCCCGGGGACCGCTGGGCCCAGGGACAGGGAAGGTGCAGGTGAGACTAGGCGGCTCCTACCCTCACCACAGGGCTTTGTGATTCAGGGTGATTACAGAGCTCAGAAGAAAGGAGCTTGGTAATTTAGGGAGCCTCTGGGGGAGGGGAGGGAGGCCCCTAAAAGCACCTGCCTAGGAGCGCGCTGGAAGAGCGCCAGCCAGGCACCTCCCACGGACCGAGGAAGGGCACCGGAGGCTAAATGTAGCGGAAAAGCAAGGTTAGTGAATTTAATGAGGTGATCTTAGGAAGCTTAATTCGGCTCGATAGCCTGCGGCTAGAGGAGGAGCCCAGCGCAGGAAGGCAGAAGTTAGGTCTTTGCTAATTAGATTTCACAAGCGCCTTTGTTATTCAGTACCTTGTTCCGGTAGCCCGCCAGGTGGATGAGACGTGCCTTGCGGGGGTTCTGGAACCGCCCCCGAGTGTTGCCTCCGCTTTCCCTCCCAACTGTCCGCCTCCACACCCCACCGCTGGCCCTTCTTTCCCGCCTGGGGTGGTAAGGCGTGGGCCCGGCCGAGTGGCAGTGGGTTCCCCTTGGCCCCAGTTGCTGCGTGGGGCTGGGCAGCCCCCGAGTGCCTCTGGGGCTCCTTTCCCCAGCATGCCGGGGCTGTGCTCGTCCAGCAGCGGTGCTGTGTCTGCGGCGAGCGCAGGCCCTCGGGGATCCTCGTTATCCACCTGTGAGTTCTCCTAGGCTAAGCTCAAAAAGGAAGACTCCCGCACGCTCCCTGCGTTCTGCCCTTAAGGAAGTCATCGCGGACTCAGTTTCCCCATCTAGGCAATGGCTGACTCCGAAGGCCTTCGCGGGAAGGAGTTTGGGGCTCGCTAGATAAGGCTCTAAGTGTTAAGACTGGAAGGGGAGAGGAAGTCGCTTAATGCCTTCTGATAACAACAACCAGCAATTAATAACACCAATAATAGTCCTCTGAAGCTGGAGAGCTGCTTATCTGGGCGCCGGAGCAGAGCTGCTGCTCCCGGGGGACAGCCCCACCTGTGGAGAGGCTGCGCCCCCCAGTGGAAGGAGGCCGTCATGGCTGGCTAGAGCCTGCCGGAGCGAGAGTCGCCTCTTCCTGGGGGACGGCTGCTGGCTGCAGCCCTTTCTCTTCCGGCCTGCACTGCCGCAACAGAACACAGCTCGAGCCGCGTCAAACCCGCACGAATAGTTCCCAAACACACCGAAATGCGTTAGGGCAGCTCCCTGCCTTGCCACTCGGGCCCCAGGGTTTTCCCTGTGGAAGGAGGAGGTAGGCCGCTCGCAGCCCACCTGCCCCATCATTTTCCTGGACTTAGGGAGCAGGAGGCCCCACTCGCCCCCATGACGGAGCCCCTGTGCCCTCCATGGCTTCCTGGGGGGCCCTGGCTATAAGCCCCACAGCCAGCCAGGCTGCCAGAGACCCCCTGGAAGTAGATAATTGCTTAATGAGGTGAACATGCAGGCTTGCAATTTAAATGCCCTGGCAAAGCAGGCCCTGTGCACGCAGGCTCCAGAGCTGCTTACTTTAGCTAGAAATCACCTTCTGGCCGCTTCGGCCCCTCCCCATTACCTTCCCAGGCTTCTGCTGCCCACAGTCCAGGCCCTTCACTCCGCACCCCCACCCCCACCCCATCCTTTCCAATCGTTGATCAGCCTAAGCTTTTCGAAAGAAGAGGAAGTGAGAATCTGGATTCTGGATGTCCGGGAGCGGCAGCTGGGGACAGTTTTCCAGGCCTCTGTAGAGTGCAAGGGGAACGAATGTTCCCAGAATGCTCAACACGGCCCCTGGGTCCCTCCCCTCACTGCCAACCTTGAACCAAGTTATTATGTAGCCCAGATATTTTGGTGAAAGTTCCGGCCTTGCATCCCACACTGGGAAGTCCTGGCATCACCCCCTGGAGTGTGTAGGGTCCCCTGGGATGTGGCCTGGTGACCAACCTGCAGCATTCATAAGACAGTTTCTAGGGAGTCTGGATTCTTTAAGGCCCCTACAAAAGCAACAATGACATTACTAATTCTTAATGCTTACGGAGTCGTTACTATAACCTTTTCCTAAAGGTCCTCCTGGCCTTCATTTGTTCAACCTGCATGACAGCCCAGTAGGGATAAGTATTATTTCTCCCCGTTTTACAGATTTGGAAACTGAGACACAGGAAAGCCAAGTCACTGGTCCATATCGCCAAGTGGGTAGGCATTAACCCAAATTCCAAGCACAGGCAGGTGCGGCCCCAGAGCCTGTGTCCATCAACGCTGTACTAACCAGCGTCTTACTGAAAGTAATACTTTAATAAGATTGCTAACTGGTGGGCGAGTTCTCTCTGTGCATCCTGGAATACTCGCGACAGCCCTGTGAGGCAAAGGCTATCACCCTCTCAAGAAGTGGAAGACCAGAGCTTAGATAGCTCGCCCGACCCCAGAGATAGTGAGGACAACCGGATTCCTCCTCACAGCCTGTGCCCCTGCGGGCGGCATTACAGCTGGCTGCTTCCTTCCAGCAGGCGCAATCCAGGCACCTCCTTCTCTGAGCCACAGGATGAATGTGAGGAATAGCGAGTCCCCCTCGGCCTGTGTGCCCCCAATCCGGCCTTGGAGCGAAGGCACCGCATCCCCAGGAGACCACAACCCCGGGGCCCCTCTCCCCAGTTCCCAGTGTCAGGCAGGATGCGCAGCTCCAGGCCCAAGCATGACAGGTAGCTACGGCTAAGAATGGCAGTGTACCTATTAAGTGAAACTGACAACTTTCATTAACCCAAGTAGACACTAAAACATTCTGTTTGTGTCAGGGAAATGAAGAGCCCGGTGCAGGTGCGGAGCAGGGCCCTGCGTACAGGTTCTGAGCTGCTGAGTGGGCAGCATCCTGCATCCATCCATCCAGCCATCCGTCTATCCATCCCTTTCCTTGCCTCACTCCCCTTACAGTGTCCTTCTGTGTCATGAATCCAGCGCCGGGTGGTAAGAGGCCGAGGGTCCCTGGGTGCTATGTGACTCCTGAAGACAGAGGTTCCCATCAGGTCCCTGACTGACTGCATGAACCCGGTACTTTAAACCTGGCCATGATCCTGGCAGTGACTGAGGAGGCAGTGAGTGGAGGCGGAGCTTGGTGGGATCGCATCTTTCCAGCCCACTGGAGTCTTACCAGTGAGAGCCAGCCACTGGGGTGCGAGTCAGGGCAGGGCAACAGCAAGGAAAGTGGGAGAAATGACAAGAGGGTAGGAAGAACCCGAGGAAGAAGCAGGCCCCGGGAGGGTGAGGGGCTGAGGCCACCCTTCTGTCACACTTTATCTTGGCTGAGGTTCGGAAAGTGGTAATAATAAGAGCACCTGCCCCCTCGTGGTTTGCAAGCCCTTGTACTCGTGCCGTTTCTCTTGTTCCTTCTAAACCCTCCTGTGAGGGAGAAGGCCGCAGGCCTGATTTCTCTTTCCTACCAGAGATGATAAGAGAAGGCTCAGAGAGGGCAGGGACCACAGGTGAGGCTGCCAGTCCTAGGTCCCACGTCCTGGATGTGTGCGGCCTGCCTTCTCTGTTTCACCTCATCGCAAAGGTCTTTCATTCTGTTCCCAAGGCCGGAGGCTGGCCAAGTGCGGGTGGGCTGGCTTGGGAGACCCCAAGTCTGCGCAGCCTCGGAGACAGCACTGGGCGCACCTGGCTCCAGGCATGTGCGATGTGCACCACTCACCCCTGCGGCCGCCGGACATATGCGTAAGGCAGACCAGAAGTCTTGGGCCACCAAGGTAGCACGGATACTAGAGCAGGCCACCATGGCCTTCGCTGCCACGGCCTTCGCTGCCACGGACCATGCACTATCTGGCTCTGTCCATCATCCGTATGCTAGGCTGTGTAAGGGTCACACGCGGTACTGTGCCTATGTGAGCTCATAAGCCACATCCACAAACAGTGGCTCTTGCAGTGCCACCAAAGAGCAAGTCATGCTTCTGGCCAGGAATGCAGTCCAGCTGGTGTTTACCGAGTACTCTAGTATCATCTGGGACAGCATGTCTCAGACCTGCAGGGCCACAGTCATGGTTTACCCCTAGGTATCCCCAGAGCCTGTCGTATTCACAAGCCAGGCTTTGGGGCACAGCATCTCACGTAGCATCCCAGGGCCCTCATTGTGGGTACAATGCCAAGGAGGCAGCACAGGTCAGGGGCTGTGGCTCAGTCATTTTACTTTACTGCCTGGCACCTCGCCCTGGCTTAAGGAGGGCTACTTGGATAGAGGGGAGCGAGGGATGAAGACAGGAAAGGAGGCCGTCAGATTTGAAGCAGTCGGATGCCCCAAGTCATGAAGTTCTCTGGCTGAGCAGGCATCTCCGAGCACCTTCAGGTTCCTCTGAAAGGTGAGGCTAAAGGGTGTGGGTGGGACGGACACCCACACAGGGACCATGGGTCCCCGCTCTCCCCGCTAGCCTTTTCTCATCAGCAGGCCTGGCAATCCAGAGCTGCCTGTCCCAAGGGCCAGGGAAGGTGACAGCCCTAGCATAGCCGCCCACCCACGTGGCTACTGTCAGGCAGAAGATGCCACCGCGAGGCAGACTGCCGTGTCACTGCTCACAGCTACTTAGGGACCACAACACACAGCGGCTCCTTCCCCTACAAGCAGCCAGCAGGGGGCCCAGCCTGGCTGGCCCCCTGAGGGTTCCACACTCTTGCACTCTCCTGCCACATCCCTCGCTCAAGACCCTCACATCCTCAGTGCCTGTTTGGACCTACCCAGCCCTGTCCCGGGTTCCCCAGGCCCAGGGCAGCTACCTCTCTCTCCCCACTCAGAAGCCAGGGCTGCACACAGTGGGAGGGAGATGCTGCCCACCAGCCCAGCTGCTGCAGATGTCACCAGGAGGAAGCGAGGCTGCTCCAGCCCCCATCTGCCTACCTGTGCCCGCCAGTGTTTGGTGGGAATTTATGGGTCTAATCAAAGCAGTAAGCTAGGCAGGGGCCCAGCGTCCCTCCCATGGTGCAGGGTGCAGCAGCTCGGGTGTCTGGGGGGGCGGGGTTCAGAGTCACAGTACATCCTGGTACAAAGCACAGTCCCTTCCCTGGCATGCAGACTCCGCCCCTGCAGGTGGGCCAGGCAGACCAGGAAGTGTGTTCTAGAGTCCCGCTAAGTCTAAGCTAGCAGGGAAGGGAGTGCATATTAATCAGCACCTCACTGATCAGACCTGCAATGGCCTTCACACTCCTTAAGCTGACGCTGACCCCGGCCTTACACTTTACAAAGCGTTCTTTTTAGCTGCTTGTTTTTTCTTCTCTGCTTTCTTTATTAGGCAGAGTCTAAAAACAGACCCAGACTTGAACTTGTGAACCTTCTGCCCCAGCCTCCCAGAATGCTGGGGTTATAGGCGTATGCCACCCTGCCCAGCTAACCAGACCAGTTCTTAAAAAGCTCACCCTTCTCACCCTCCAGCCCCACCAGCTGCTTCAGCCAAAAGAGCAAGCTCAGAGCAAGTGCTTAGCAAGGCCATATTTCCAAGGTCCAAGTAAGATTTTTTTTTAATGTATTTGGTACAGGGTTTCCACTATGCAGCTCAGACTCGTAGCGATCCTCCTGTTTCAGCCTCCCCAGTGCTGGGATTACAGGTGTGTGCCACCAAGCCAGGTCTCAGTGGCAAGCTCAGTGTGCCTGGGGGAGGGGCTGGCACGGCATGCAATGCTGGGGATTGAATCCTGGTCCCTGTACTTGCCTAAGCAAGTGCTTAGTCTGCTGAGCTATCTCTCTGATCCCCACATGAGAATTACAAATCGGGAATGACACAGGTCCCAACAGAGCATTGGGCTGTGGTGCCAACCACAAAGCCCGCCTTCCTGGGATTTATCTATAGTGGAATGGTGAGACCAGAGGCTTCGGAGTCCCAGGGCTTGGTCGCACATTCCAGCCCCACCTTATACTAGCTGTGAGCACCAGGAAAGCACTTGGCCTCTCTGGGCTTCTCCCCTGTCTGTCTAGGGAGGGTGAAACCTCAGGATGGCTGGGAAGATCAGATGCAGCCTCACCTGCTGACTCTTTTAGAGAAGTTCCTGAGGGAGGGGAGTTGCTATTATTAGGGCTTCTCTGGCCCAGGCCCAAAGTGCAGAGGGCTAAAGGCCGGGCCTCTGGGAGAAGACCTGGAGAGCCGGATTCCCACTGATAACCCCGCACTCTGCAGGCTCCGTCACCTCCAGACCTGAGGTGCTCCCAGGGCCACAGCCTTCCGCCCACCTGAGCCACCTCTGACCGTGAGGCCCTGTGAGCTCCTGTGAGCTCCAAGCTGCGGGCAGCCAGGCCCAGCGTTCATAAAAGGCAAACAGAAAAGCTGCCGGGCGACCTCTCTGCCCCTGCTCTCCCCGGAAAACCTTTGTTTTGTGCAGAAGGAGGGGCGCCACCCTCCTCTCGGTAAACAAGCTCAGCCACTCAATTAGCTGTGGCTCACCGCTGGTGTTGATCAGGCTCCACGAAAGGCCAAGGCCCGCTGCGCCTGGGTTGCTTTGCTTTTCCTGGCTGTGTTGAGGAATCAGAAGCCCACTTCAGGTGACCTCGTTTCATCTCGGGCGCTCACAGGATCCCCTGTCTCCTAAAGCACGCTGTCCCAGTCCCACAAGGCCACTTTCAGCTGAGACGGCTGGCCACATGTGTGAGGAGGGAGACAGGGCCAGGGAAGGCACACGGAGGAAGGGCTGCAGCAGGGGCGCTGAACTTTGGGGGTGGCAGTAGACAGGGTTCTATCTGGGGAGACAGACGGAGGCATACAGTACGTGGGACGGTGGCCCAGGCAGGGGACAAGGCAAGGGTGGCCTGGCCGCCTGTCTCTGCTCTCCTAGGTGCCTAGGGAGAAGGGCTGGCTGAGGAGCTACGGAGAAGGCTTCTGTTTACAGCCATCTATCTCCCATAATTAGCCATTTAGGAAGAAAATAGCCTTCAAATTCAAAGGTAAATTGACTTACATTGGGATAATAACGTTTGATTGAGCACGGGAAGTTCATCTTTAGAGTATGAGAGCAAACAAATTGCTTTCTTCCCCAGTGCTTGGAAAGCAACACAATGAGATTGCAGGTGCTCCCGGAGCTGTGCTCCCACCGCCCCGGGGCATTAGCGGCCCAGCTCCGCCGGCCAACCACAGGTGCCCACACCGCCCGCACCATCTTTCTGCCGGTTGCTTTCCAATCTTTGTTCTAGAGAGTTTTAAAATTATATTGCATCACATTGAGGCAGCAATCACTTATTATTGTCAACAAGAGCATGAAGAAACATAAATTCCCTTCCTTAGATGGAGGCTGCTTCGTAAATACATTTCTTTATTGCTTCCTAGATTGGAGAGATAGTGTCCCACTTTGGTTTCCTGATACGCTGGGGGTCTGGGGAGAGAGGGGAGATGGAAGGTGACGTGTTGCTTCTAGTTAAGGTTGAAAAGTCCTGGGTGACTTTCTGCCGATGTCCTCAGCTGCTGAGCTTCCTGATGCGGGGATCAGTGAAGGGGAAGAAGGGGCAGATGGGAACAGGCAAATAACAAAGGCAGCCGACGCGGGCCTGGCTCCGATGCCTGCGCCACAGGAGCGAGTTACCAGAGCTGCACAGGAGCCCCGTGGCTGCACCCCCCGGGCACATCCTGGCCCTCAGAGCTTAGGCAAAAGTTCACACTGTTCTTGCAGTCCTAACAGGAGCCATAAGGTACTCAGCAGAGCTTTATTCCAACTATGTCTTCCTTCCAGTTCTCTTTCTGATTATGTGTTTTTGGAGTGGAGGTGAAGGGTTGCAGACAACCCACAGGCCTGAGGGTACGTGTGTTACTGTGTTAGCGAAAGCCCCTGTACCCGCCAAGCGGCTGGCTAGTGGACATGAGGGGGCTGAGGACCTTGAGTCTGAATAAAAAAGAACAAAGCAAAGAAACACATTTCTCTTATGCTAATAAGGGCTCATGTTTGTTATCTATTCCTGTATCCTAGGCACACCTGTCATCCCAGCACTTAGGGAAACTGAGGCAGGAGGGCGCAAGTTGAAGCACAGCCTGGGCAACTTAAGGAGACCTCATATCAAAACCAAAATGGGGGGGGGGGCAGCGAGATGGTTCAGCGGTCTAAAGCGCATGCTTAGGAAGGCTTAGGCAACTGTAGGGACTGCAGTTCAATCCCCGGCACCACATGCTGTACCAGCCCCACCCCCAGGGCAGGCTGAGCCGGTCATAATAATAAAAAAGTAAAAATAAACTGTTGGTTATTTTTTTTTAAAAATGGAGTGAAAAGGCCTGAGGCTATAGCTCAATGGTAAAGCACCTGCAGGGTCAATCCCAGGATGACAATAAATAAATAAATAAATAAATAAATAAATAAATAAATAAACCTAGCAGCATAAAATCATGCATGATGGGGGCTGGGGAGATAGCTTGGTGGTCTAAGCACCTGCCTGGCAAGTGCAAGGACCCAGGTTCAATGCCTGGTACCGCATGCCATGCTGGCCCAGGAATATTTGGCGAACTGTGCTGTCCACTAAAACCGGGCATGGTGGCACACCCCTGTAGTCCCAGTACTGGGGAGGCTGAGACAGAAGGATCACTATGAGGCCAAGCTGCATAGCAAGACCTTGCACCAAATAAATAAATAAAACAAATAATGCACGTTTATTATCTCCAGTTTATGTGACTCAAAAATCTAGGCCCGGCTTCAGTGGGCTTTCTGCTTCGGGGTCTCTCCTCAGACTGTGGTGTGGTATTCCCTAGGGCTGAGGTTCACTGGGCAAGATGTGTCTCCATGCCACTCAGGTGTCAGGCCTGGAGTCTCCATTCTTTACTCGCCATTGGCCCAGGGCCACCCTCAGCCCTTGTCACGCGCGAGCTTCTCCAACCCCAAAGCTTTCTGTATCCAAGCAAGCAGCCAAGAGGGTGAGAGAGACAAAGGGAGTGAGCCACGCAGACAAGCCACGGGACCCAGTGTCTTCCAACTGTGCACGTGACAGTGCGGCACTGCTGCTGGTCCTATTGGTGAGAAGAAAATCACTCGCTCCAGTCTGGTCAGTCCTCAGAAAGAGGAGCCACTGCAGTTAGGACCTGGCATGCTCCCCAAAGGTCTGAATGCTCCAGGCTCCATCCCCAGCTTGCCACCACTGGGAGGTGGTACAATATTTGAGAGATGGGACTGAGTAGGGCAATAGCTTGGTCCAGTGGAAGTTCTGGTTTTAGTTTTTGAGAAATTTCAACACAGATTTCCACTGTAGTTGCACTAGTTTACATTCTCATCAGCAGCACAGGAGGATTTCTCCCCCCATTACCCTGAGCCAGGCCAGCACTTAATGTTCTTTGATTTCTTGATAATCGCCATTCTTTCTGAAGTGAAATGGAACCTGAGTGTTGCGTTTTTTCAATGGCTAGGGGTACTGAACATTTTTTCATATATTTATTGGCCATTTTTACTTCTCCTGAGAAATATCTATTCATGTCAGTAGCCCATTCTTATTTGGTCTATTATTTGGGGGGTTCTTGTGGAGGACCACCTGGATGATTCTCCTTGAAAGAAGAATTATCTCCATTGTGGCTACGCCTCACCCTATTTTCATGTGCTGATATGTACACGGCTGGTGAGGGCTTTTCCTTATCCTTTTAATTGGCTTTAAGCAATGCAAATCGGTCCAGCTGAGGTGCTGATGTATAGTATTTGAAGCAAGGTGACAGGTGAATGTTCCTCTACCCCCACAGCTCCCAGAAAGTATATGTGAGCGGGGCAGGAGGGAGGATCATACTCCACACTGTTGGCTGGGATTGAGCCTCGAGATAATAGGCCATGACTTCCCAGGACATAAAGGATTACAGCGGAAGCAATAACCCCAAAATATTAAATACTGCCTCAGATTATGCTTGTGTCGTGCAGATCGCTCCTCGGCATGTCCTTCTCTCGGCATATTGCAGAGGCGATTTCAGGCCGCCCACCTGGCCAGCTGAGGGCACGCACGTGTCACCCACCACTCGCATCATCACTCATCCTCAAGCCTCTCCCTTCCTTGTGAGTTAATAAAACCCAGATTTTGTCC
This sequence comes from Capromys pilorides, assembly GCA_004027915.1. Taxonomy (NCBI): domain Eukaryota; kingdom Metazoa; phylum Chordata; class Mammalia; order Rodentia; family Capromyidae; genus Capromys; species Capromys pilorides. The sequence continues at coordinate 9,224 of PVKN010013936.1, read as the reverse complement.
TGGTTTGAGGCCTTTGTTGTAGATACCCATTATCTTAGCTGGACTTAGGGCCCCTTAGCTACACATACGCCTTAGTGTCTTTATTCACACCATGGATTGCACTGGAAGTGGTAGAACTGGAGTTCCAATAACTTTTCCATGGGATTACAAATCCTCCTCAGACCTTGAGGAGGATTGGGAAAGGCTGACTATGAGGTTCTCGATTTTTTGTGTTGTTCTTTATATATTTTAGGTATTAGTCCTCTGAAGAGTAACTGGCCAAAAAAAAAAAAAAAAATTCCCATTCTGTAGTTGGTCTCTTTGCGCCGTTGATGTATTTTTTTAGTTCTGGTTTTTGTTTTTGCTCTGTAGAAGCTTTTTAATCTAATACAATCCAACTTGTTGACTCTTCCTGTCATCTCTCGTGCAATTGGCATTCTGTTCAAAAATGCTGGTCATTACCTATAAATTCAAGAGTTTTAACTATTTTATCTTTTATCAAGTTAAGTGATTCTGTTTTTATATTTAGATCGCTGATCCACTTTGACTTTAGCTTAGTACTTGGTGGAAGGCATGGGACTAGATTCCGTCTTCTACATAAGGATAGCCAGTTTTCCCAGAACCCTTTGCTGAAGAAGCTATCTTTCCTCCAATATATGTTTTTGGCTCCTTTGTCAAAGATCAGATGGCCTGCTGTGTCCACAGTTGTGTTTGCGTTCTCTATTCCATTCCATTGAACCATCATCTGTTCAAGCTTTCTTGGAAGCAGCTTATATGTCCATCAACAGAAAAATGGGTAAAGCGTGACATCTCTATGTAGTAGAATACTGCTCTGCTCTAAAAAAAGGATAAGTTTGAATCATTTCTGGGAAAATGGTTGCACCTTGAAAACATAATGTTAAGTGAAGTAAATCAGACATACAAGCTTAAATACTAGATGGTTTTTCTCAGATGAGAAATCCAAAGTGTAAGTAAAGAGAAAAATGAAAGATTGATTAAAAAAAAAAAAAAAAACAGGGAGATAAGTCTCTTACAAATGGGAAGGGGAGGGAGGAAGTGGTGGGGATGTGGAAGGAATTAAGGTGTGCCAGGTACAGGAACCAACCAGGCACAGTGATGTAGTCAGTATCTGTCACAAAGATGAACTAAAAAAAAGAAAACATGAGAAAAGGAGTTTTAGAATCAGAGAGAGATAGGAGGGAGGGAAGGGAAGGGGAAATAAAAAGATCAAGATATGCTCATACAGGTACCTACTCCCAAGATGAGTATCAACACTATGTACTGCAAGTGCGTACTAATAAAAACATTTTTAAAAGAGACGTGACCTGGAAGGAGATCGCAGGTCCCTGAGGGGGTGGCATGGGACCCTGTCTCTTCCTCTTTCTCCATCTGTCTTCCCTCTGGTGCTGCCACACCCCAAAGTAGTGGTCCCACCAACTAGTCACTGATAGAAACTTCTAGAACACCAAGCTAAAAGAACCCTTCTCTTTCTGGAGGTTGCTTGTCTCAGATTCTTGTCACAGTGACAGGCAGCCGATGATGCAGGAAAACCTAGGGCATGATCAGCAGACAGGGCGTGTTGGGAAGCCCATCCCAGGACTGTGAACCAAGCATACAAAAGCCAGGAGCAGGGCTCCGCACTTCCAGAGCCCTCCCCAGGGCGCACCCACCACAGGGAAGCCCCACAAGGGCAGGTGGGGGCAGTTGCCCTGGGGGCAGTGGTCTCCCAGAGAGGCCAGCTGTGCTCCCATCAGCGCTAAGTGGAGTGCCCCCTGCCCAGGCTCACGGTGATCGGGCCCAGAGTTTCACTGGGAGAAAAGCCAGGTGGGCATCTGCTTGGTACAGCAGGAACTCAGCCAGATGTCAGCCTAAGTCCGAGAGAAGCAGAGAGCTACGCTAGGGAAAGAAGGGAATAAACAGCCCAAGAAGACCTGGCCACTTTTCATGTTAAGAGTTAAAGAGAGCTAAGAAGAGAAAGAAGAAAAGAGCCAGGGAATGAAATAGGCACAGCCTCAGAGTCCGTGAGGGGCCAAGACAGCACGGGGACAATGCGGCTGGGACAATGGGGCCGCCGCAGAGCCCTGGAAGCGGGGTGCGCAGACGCGGCTCCCGGGCCATCTTAACAGATTAATAAGCCTTTGAGGGTTTCCAGAAATGCTTCTATGAGTCAGAGCCTCACAGAGGCCAACTCGGGGCTGTTTGAAGGCTCCTTTTCGGCAGCTTGGAACAGAGGACGCCTCTGCGCCCTGCTAGGAGGGTGAGGCCCGCCGAGCCGAGAAAAGCTATTGTGTCTCCAGAAAATGGGAGCCTGCGAGGGGACTTTGTAACAGCCCCCAGCGGCCATTGAAGTGGGCAGGCAGGCACAGCCCTGCCTCCGGAACAATTATCCGGCCAGACAATGGGAGAGAGGCAGCCTCCGCGCACACGGCAAGCCACGTGATCTGAGCACCCTGGGATGCTGAAGCCGGGCCTGGAAGTCGGAAGTAACACTTGCACACAAAATGAGAATAATACTCCCCTCAGAGGAGCAGAGCAAGGGGACAGAGGGGACGGAAGCCGGAGACAGGGAGGGACTCACACCAAGTTCTTCACAAGTGAAGCACAGAGGGCAATCGGGCATGTCAGTTTGGCATTCACCTACAACTACGTGCGACAGAAATCCAGCGTAATCTCTAGCAACATAAATGAGCTAGGGGGTCAGCTTTTCCCCCAGCAACAGGAGGTCCAGGAGTAGAAGAGGAGCTCATCCTTAGCACCGGCCGCTACTCTCACGACCCCATGGTCATAAAATAGCTGCTGAAGCTCTAGCCATCGACTATACCTTCTGGGGTGGGGGGAGAAAGTGGAGAGCACCAAAGAAGTGTAGCTCCCACGTGAACCAGCTTTCTCTGAAGAATCCCACCCCATGATTTTATTCTACCTCATTAGCTACCGCTAACTTTTCAAAGGCTGCTATGTTGCCACCCTGAAATATAAATATTCTGGTGGTAGATAACTGTGAGATGTACGTTAGGTAGGCAAAATCAGTCTTTACCATAAGAATCTCATTTGCTGAATCTAAATCCAAAGTCCATTCCGTTTCCTGCTCGGCCTCTAGCGGCAAGAGCTGGCCCAGAGTTCACCCCACACCAGGCCCCCAGACCTAGCACTGACGGGTTCACCTCCCAGACTGCCCTATGGCCCCAGCGCTGGAGCCGCCATAGGTGCAAGCCACGCCTTCTTGCTGCAGGCTGGCTAAATCCAGAGCTCAGTGCTGGCCCAGGTCTCCGCTAGGAGGCGCTGTCTGCAGCCCTCTGTTCACTCCGCGCAGTTCTCAGGCGTGTGTGGGGCCTGCCCACGGAGCCCAGCTGTCCTCCCACATCAGGGAGCACAGGCCCTGCAAGACCCCACTGGCACCGGCGGGGTGCACCAAGGAGCCATGGGCCCCTTGACTTGGCGACCAAACTAGCGCATAGCTGCAAGCAGGAGCTGCGAGTGGGATGGCAGGACAGCGTGACAGGGCTGTCTTTCCACTGGCTTCCCCCTCCCCCGTTTCCAAATTTCTTCCTGTGACATTTCCAGCTACAAGGCTCCCATCTCAGAACTTTGACTTTGAATGTCTTTCCACATTGGCCTTAAAGAACGTGGTGTCATCAGTGACCTTTTTAAAGGGCCACGGGGGCTTAATTAAAAACTAAACTTGGCCACTTAATTCAGACGGTCCTGTCGGCTCCTCAGCACTGATGTGTGCTCAGCCTTGTCAGCTTGCAGCAGGCTCCTGGCACTGCCCTTTCGTGTCCCCACACCGCAGACCCACTGAGTGACAGGCAAGCTCTGGCCCAGGCTCTGGGACCAGTGGAGCTGCTCTCTGCAAGAGCCGGGATCCTGGCCACTGAAAGCCACGGGGCTTCCACAAAGCCAGTGGCTCAGGACCACGTACACTGGGAAGGGGCCCCCAGAAGACAGCGATATAACATGGGTTTCCAGGGATGGCTCATCTGCAACAGGGACTTGCTGCCACACCCCAAAGTCCTCCCACATCCTCTGAGTGACTGATCTGTGGGACCAGGTCCCACGAATACTCCCTCCTGCTCCTTCCTTCTGCCTTCCAGATTCTAGACCTGGAAGGTGGACGTATCTGCTCATCCCGTGGGCTGGGAGCCACAGCCCAGTTCTGCTGTCTCCCTTAGACTCCGCGCCAGAGGCCACCAGACCCATGGGAAAGATGAGGCAGCCAGGGGTTTCCATCCTTTCACTTCATTACGTTAGACAGCTGCCACGTAATGGCAGGTATGTGGCATGAGACGTGTATTCCTGGGCAGTTTCATCACGGTGCCACGGGAGAGTCTGATCAAACCTAGACGGCATGGCTACCGCGCACCTGTGCTGTGTGGATATGTCTATGCTATACACACCTACACACCTACAAACACACACACACACACACACACACACACACACAGTGGCTTGTTATTCCTAGGATCATAAGGAGCAAAACCACGTGAGATCTTTACATATATATATAAAGATATGTATTTAGGACAGGGTCTACAGGATCTGCAGGGTCTCACTACGCAGATCAGCCTCCCAGAGATTCTCTTGTTTTCAGCCTCCCAAGTGCTCGGATTACAGGCATGTGCCACCACGCCCAGCCTCAACTGCTGTCTCAGAGTGCCCTGGGAGCAGGGCTGGCATGGCACAACAGCAACCGCTGCACTCTGTCTACTTTTTTTTTTTTTCATGTGAGATGAAATCAAGCACGCACAAGAAAAAATGATGTACATAGAGATGCAGGAACCACGCAGTGCTCCTGCTGACCCGAGGAAGCGTGTTATCTTACAGTAAACTTATCTGTCCATAAGTAATTCTAAAATGACGAAAGGGTGTAGGGACTATGCAAACCAATGGCACAGCCATTTCTGACCATTATGGAGTGTTCTGTACTATCCATAATTATAATCGAGTGTGCTGTGCTTTCATACCAGTGTCTCAACAAGGTTTGTGACACTGGGACCTTCACAGTGCAGGAAGAATCCTTTGTGCTGTCACGTTACGCCATGTGACAATTTCCTGAGCATCTGCTATGTGCCAGGTGCTGCATGAGGTCCCGGTATGTGGCACTGACCAGAACATTCTTGCTTGTTCACTTTGTGGGTGTGAGCACGGGGGATCAGGGTCATGGGGACGCTGTGACAGACAATTCTCGAGATTGGTGACTGATCCCTGGATACAGGCACTCAGTGATGACCCAGGCCCCTCCAACCTCTGTTCATCTTCCCGGCCTTCCCAGGGGCCAGGAGCAGCCCACCTGCTGGAGAACTTGGTCACCTCCCCAGCAGCTGCAGGAAGAGGCACGATGCCAGCTACTATGACTCTGGTCTTTGAATTCACTACAGCTCTTCCTGACCACAGGGACATCAAGAAAAGCCTCTGAGAAGCCCCCAGGTGGTGCCTGGCCTCCCAGAGCAGGAGGAGCAGCAGGGAAGGAGGTCCTGCTGACCGCTGTCACTGCCAGTGCCCTGGAGACATCAGGCGCCACCGGGGCTGGCCCCTTCATGCCATCTCCCATCTGCCAAAGGAAGAAATGTGCTCGGGCTGAAGTCCCCAGGCTGCTGGTGGCCAACTGGGTCTCCTGAGAAAAGAAGACCTCACTCTCACCCTGTCTACCTCTGACCCACCGTGTGACTTGGACAAAGCACTTGTCTCTCGAGTCACAGGGACATCTTTGTCAAGGTGGTCCCTACTAAGCACACCTGATGGTCCGCTGTGAAAATTTAATGAGATGAGTGGCATAAATGCCTTGTCAAGTAAACAGGTTTGAATCAAAGCCCAAGTTTAAGGTTCAGGGGGAGAGGGCCCAGGACCACACAGGCCCTCAGCCAAGTCCCTGCATGCCCCCTCCTGCTCACTCCCATCCTGCCCCCCTGCTGGATGATGGGGCGGGTGGGGCTCCTGGACCAGCCTGCAGCCCCACGTCCCAACCTGGAGGGCGAGCCAGGCCGAGGAGGAGGCAGAGGAGGAGGCCAACTGTGGCTCCCTTTTCTGCCCAAGTGGCTGCCCACCCCCTTGAGGCGCCTCCCCACCACTCAAGTGGGTCAAGAGCCTTGGAAAGAGAAGAGGAGGGGGATGAAGTGGCTCTCAAGTACTCTCCAGGCAGGCTGGCAGCCCACAGACCTTGTCACTGTCCCCACAGCTGCACAGAAACAGTGTCACAGCAGCGGAGGGACCCGCGTCCACATTCAGTGTGTGCGACAGAGGGCCCTGCGTGCCTGGCAGCCAGGAGGGCCCTGAGGGCCAGGGCCTGGGAAGCGGGGAGGAGGCTGTGCCAGGGGGCCTCGCTCTGCCTCCCAGGGGCCTCCCAGGGGCCTCCCAGGGCCTGCTGACGCAGAGGGCTGACAAGTGCCAGGCGGAGGGTGGCAGAAAACAGCAAGCCATTCCCAACAACCTGCTCTGAGGTTGCAGAAAAGGTTTGATCGTTGGGACAATGACTTCCTCTATCTTCGACTCGTAGTCTTAGCTCACCGTGAGGCCCCGTGCTGGATAGGAAGTGCAGGTGGCCGGGAGCCCGGCAGATGATTTCTGCTGCGCCCAAAGACTGGCCAGCCCTCCAGACGGTGAGGGCTGCACCCTCCGGCAAGCCACGCCCTGCCCCTGGCCTGGCTCTCCAGCCCCTCGCCTGGCTTCAGCCTCTGGCCTCTTCCAGCTGTGGACCCTCGCAGGATGCCTCACAGAGGAGATGCACTGTGTGGCGCCCAGAGGGAAGGAAGCCGAGGGACGGGATTCTTTGGCCTGGTGAAGAGCAAATGAGAGGCAGGGGTCTGGCAATGCCCAGGTTTTCCTTTGTCTCTTGCGGTTTGTCTGACAGCAAGCATGCACCAGCAGAATGTGGGCCCAGCCCTGCCCTCCAGGAGGAGGGCAACATAGCATCCCTGACACCCTGAGCGTCACCTCAGTGAGGGCCACAGCAGCCACCGGAGACGTGACGTGACGGCCAAGCCTCTGAAGCAGGCTCCAAGCTCTTGACAACCTGCTGGGAGCTATGGAAGCCGAGATGCTCTCCGTCCCTGAAGTGAACGTGCACCCTCCAAGCCACAGCACGCAGGCACACGGGGGACCCATTCTAGCTTGTCCTCTGCAAACAGCGCAGCGTGGTGACAGGGAGGTGGCCCCCAGGCAAGCAGGTCCTGCTGAAGACACAGCAGGAGCCGGGCCAGCTGGAGGAGCACTGCCACCCTGTGCCCTGGGGGTCCGCCTGCCACACCCCCTGAGCACACTGCCCCTGGCCCCACAGAGAGGGCCCCAGCTCAGGGCTGCAGCCCGTGTGACAACTCTGCCTGCTGCTGTCAGCCAGAGTGAGCTGGCGCAGTGGAAATGCTGGCGCCCCTGCAGCCTTCTGATAACAGTGCTAAATGGAGGCAATTTTCAAGTCACCAGTTAACAATGGCTGAGCACGCAAAGCAGTGACCGATGAGTCAGTCAATTACTGGGCAAGCTTAGGGGGGACATCTCAGAAGAGCTGCCGGACCCATAGTTCACATCCTCACACGGGGGACCTGCAGGAGACAGCTCCTTGGCTCGGTGAGAAGCTGGGCCCATGACACTTATTCTCTGGAGGTGGCGCTTCTCCTGCTGGCCAAGCCTCAGGTCTGCAGAAGAGGTGGCTTCCGGTGCCACAGAGAAGCCTTGGCCCAGGCTTCCGGCTACGGCTAGACCCTTGGTCCCCTGGCTCCAGCCTCGAGGCCTAAGGCCCCCCGCCCCATTCCAGGAAAGATGGGCAGCGCCTGCCCTCTGCAAGGGGCTGGGCTGCTTCTACCCTGACCTGGCCTCTTCCACAGGAGCTCTTGCTCCTGCCCGGCCTGCTCCGCCACGCCCAGATGCACGGTGAGGCAGAAGTAGGCAGCAGGAATCGGGGCGGGCAGGTGGGCTTTGCCTGCCCTACCCAGGGGTCATCGCTAGTCTTTCCCGGCCTGTGTGCACTGCCTTCCCGGCACACTTGAGGAAGCTCTGCCTCCTCTAGGCCCTAATCCTCCTTGGAAGGCTGCCTGGTATGGGAGGAAGAACACAATCCTGGAAGCACTTCAAATTTTCCAACCTCGGCTCCCTCTGTTTCTTCACTGTGTGACTCTAGATTTCCTTTTGCCTCCATACTCTCATCTCTAGAAAGGAAAAAGATAGATGCTTCACGGTGTTGTTAGAAGGATTAAAACAAGAACTGCTTGGAAAATACTTAGGCCAGGGTCTGAAACATTATGGGCGGTCAGTACCTACAAGGCCCCATCCAAGGGGCCCTACAGAAGGTTCTGGAATTTTACTTCACGGCTCCCCAAAGAAAGCTGTCGGTGGCCTGAGGAGTCTGGGAAGTCTAAAGGCAAGCAGCCCCAGCTCTGCCACTTCAGGCCCCACGCATCTGTCATTCCCCGAGGGCATGGAACTAGGTGAGGGCTGTTGGCCCAGCAAGGGACCTGGGGCTGTCTGGACCCCAGGAATGAAGAGTAAGCACAGATGTTGGATGAGCCCCACCTTTCCCACCCTTTCCAGGACTTGCTAATTGGTGACATATGTAAGTCACTTAAACTTTTTGATCCTCAGGTTTTGATTTTTGAACTGGTGAAATGGAGAATGAAAATATGTATTATAACTTTGTGTGAATATTTAAAGAGGGCAGTATGGTGTCGGAACACGGCAAGTGAACAGGAGATGGAAGCAATCTTTGTAGTTCTTGTATCCTTCTCTCCCTGTGGGCCTGCAGGATGAAGCAATTTCTTTGAACACGCCAGGTCCTCCTGATGAGGACATGCAGGAGGACTCTATCCTGATGAGACCAGCATTGGTCAGCTTTCCCTCACGGTGACAAAATACCTAGGAACATCAACATCAAAGTGAAAATCTTATTGTGGCTTGTTATTTCAGAGATTTCGGTCCCTGGTGAGGTAGCCCTGTTGCTTGAGGTGGGGTTGCAGTCTGCATTCTGACAAGGGTACTTGGAAGGGAGGCCTATTAGCCTATGCCAGGCAGGAAGAGAAGAGTAGGACTAGGAAGACAGAAGGGGAGAGGAGGGGGAGGCAAAGGGAGGGGGAGAGAGGGAGAAAGAGAGGGAGAGAGGGAGGAGGGAGGGAATGGGGGAGAGGGAGAGAGAAAGAGGGAGAGGGAGGGAATGGGGGAGAGGGAGAGAGAAAAGTAGAGGAAGAGGGAAAGAGGGAGAGGGACAATGAGAAGAGGAAAAGAGGAAGAGAGAGAAAGAGGAAAATGGAGAGGGAGAGGGAGAG
>PVKN010013935.1:0-19563 GCA_004027915.1 Capromys pilorides | reverse complement strand
TTCCTCCTTTTTCTCTTCCTCCTCCTTCTCCTCTCCTCCTCCTCCTCCTCCTCTTCCTACTCCTCTTCCTCCTCCTCTTCCTCCTCCATCTTCTTCTTATTTTTCAGACAGGTTCTCACTAAGTAGATCTGGTTAGCTTTATACTAGCTGTGTAGTCCAAGCTGGACTTGAACTCATGGTGAACCTCTTGACTTTGCCTCCCAAGTGCTTTTAACAATGAGTTTTTAAATTTTGTTTTATTCTTTCAGTACTCAGTATTGAATCCAAGGCCTTGCTCCTGCTAGGCAGGTTCTCTATCACTGAACTCTATCTCCATACTCACCCATTTTTCTAGTGTGCATGGATGGTTTTAATGTGCCTCTTTATGTTTCTTTGCCTCATATACAGTAACTGGAATTCTAGTCATAGAAAAAATTTGAGGTGTAGGATAAATGTGATCTTTCAGTGAGAACTTACATTTTCTTCTACCAGGATTCTGGGGTCATCTGAAAACCAGGATCACTGTTATTTAGTTTCACATTCAAATAATTTGCATTTTGGCCCTAGCCCACAGAATTGTTGATTTATTTACTGTCCAGGTAGTTTGTCTAAAATACTTCTCCTGCTAATTATGGAGGAGGAAGAACTATAGTGGTTTTCTTTTTAAGCACAATTGTAGTCATGGCACTTCCCACTTTGAACCTTTTTCACGGCTTTCAATGCCACTTAAGATAGACTCTGAATTCTATTCATAGCTGAAATCTCTGTATGGTCTGGCTGTAACGTCTTCAACTTCATTCATTTTTGTTCTACCCTTTCTTAATGTGAAGAGTTTCATTCCTCAGAATGTGCCAAGTTTTGTCCTCCAACTACCTTGCCTTGGTCCATTGAGTGGCTGATTCTAACTCATGGCTCAGTTCATGAGAGATGACTTCTGCAGGTCAAGGGGAGGCTTGGCCTGACTAAACTAACTCTTCTTAACTCAGCCTATTATTTTCTGTCACTGAGGTTACATCCTTAGTAATTTTGCTATCTTTCTATCTCTTCTCACTGGATTACACACCTTTGAGAATGGGGACTGTTTCCTTAATAGTTTGTATGGTATCTCACACACCTCAGTAAATAGATGCAGTGAATCAAAGTTGTACTGAAACCTGAAGACATATGTGAGACACAGCCATTGCTTTGTCAGCTTTGTGCTACTGTAGCTCTAGCGCCATGACAGTTAAAATCAGTAAAGTAGCAATGAAAGATGGTTAACATACTGACTCAGTTTGAATCCTGTTCTGTTATGTATTCTTGTTCATCTTGGAAAAGCTAACTACCTTCTCATTGTGTGGCTAAATCTCCCCATTTTTTTTTTATGCATTTAGTGCAGGGACCACAGGGTCTCACTACACAGACTGGACTTGTAGTGATCCTCCTATTTTCAGCTTCCCAAGTGCCGGGATGACAGGTGCATGCCACCATGCCCAGTCTCAGTTACTGTCTCAGTGTGCCCCAAGGGTGGGACCAGCATGGCACTCCAGGGATCAAACCTGGGTCCCTGCACCTGCCTAAACAGGCACTTTAGTCAGCTGAGCTATCTGGCTGATCTATTGCCCCCATTTTTTGTTTGTTTCACTTTTAAAGACAAGGTCTTGCTGTGGAGTCTAGGCTCATTTGAACTTCTTATGGAGTGCAGGCTGACCTTGAACTCAGGGGGATCCTCCTGTCTCAGTTCTGGATTGTAGGTGGGCGTTACCATGCCTAGTCAAGTTCCTCATGTTTAGAAGCATGATAATTAAGTTTGAATCTCTTATCCAAATCCTGAGGCTAAATATGTTTTGAAATGCAGACAATGTGATTTTTTAGTTGTCAAACTCAGTTCACTCCAAGTTCATCTAAATTCACGTTTAAACATGGAAAGTTTCAAGAACTGAACAACTTTTTTCCAATAGGAAATAATGGAAAACCAAATCATTGGCTCTGTGGCTCTAAAATTACACTTATAAATTTATTTTTCCATGGACTTTAACAAATAACTCAATGATTTCTTTAACTTTACCATGATTCTCTCAGTTTTCTGCTTAATTTTACTGCTGACATTAACTTTCTTTAGAACCATAGCATGTGTTTAATTATGGACACCAAGTAGCTTTTTTCTCCTTCAAATTTTGCTGTTCAAGTAGTAGAAAGCTTGAGGTTTGAGCCATTCAGTAACTAAGGCATATATAATAGCAACCCTAGGTATAATATTCAAAATATAGAAGAGTCTATGTCAGTTCAGGTTTGATTATGAAAACTTTAGAACTTCTCAAAGCTAATCCTAAGGAAGTCAAATGCCTGTAAAACCATAGAATTTTAGAAATGGGAATTATCTTCATGATCATTTTATTACTTCACCATTGTTAATAAAAAAATTTAAATTGACAGCAGGAAACCTTCCCAAGGTCACGTGCCTAATTTTTAGTGGTGCTGGATACTGTCAGTACAGCATCCATTTTGTCATATATGATTTTAAAAATAGATCATTTTGTCTCATATTTGAAGACTCATCTTTTTTTGGGGTTCCTTCAAACTTTTAAGAGTAGTTAGTGTAGACTGGCCTTCTCATGATGAGTAGGTATTTTTTTGGTTACCCTGAAGTATGAAGCTCCTAGTGGAAAAGGTGATCGTGACAAGCAGAATTGACATTGCACTGAAGATCTTTATAAGGTAGTAAAGAAGTCACCAGTAGAAAAGAGAAGCAACAAACTGCAGTTAACATGTTCAGCTTCCTGACACTAAATGCTTAAGGTTGCCATGATTTTGTATCATTGGAAGAACGATGCTAAGCTCATAAGGGAGGTTGAACTTGGCAAAGAATATCTGTGGAGTTCTATAGTTATTTATTTTTCAAAATGGAAAAAAGCATTCCATTTATTCTTTATCTCATATACCAAATCATATAGTAAAAAAACATGATTGATTTATAGATATGAGAAACGACATCTCTGTCCTTTCTGTCAAAGGATAGAAACAGGAGTGCCTCCGTCCTGAACTCTAGTCCACCTTCTACCACCTCCCGCACCCCTTGCACCAGAGTTATGGGAAATGATTGCTCAGCTTAGATTCGGGGAATACAATTGAAGAGAACTTATCGATAGCCAAGGACTTTCACTCTTCCCTTTCCCCAGCAATCCCGCCCAACAACCCTTCAGGCTTACGCTAGCCAACTGGGATAGATCGTGGAGCTTCAAGCTAGCCAATGGGGAGAAGGTGAGATGCTTCTCATGAATTAGGAAATAATAGGAGCCTGCTACGGTCTCTCTGTGTACCTGCTACCTCATACTAGACTGTGCTTCTTGAGGTGCATTGTTGTCTGAGTACTTTATCATCTGCACCAACAAAATGAGTCTTGGGGCATATTCATAGCACATGTATGTGAGCTCTGAGAATCAAGTCACTGTTAGTGGTGATGTATCAAATGCTGGACCATTTTCATTCAGCAAAAGTATGAAAATTATCTTCAGGGAAAGTTAGCTGTGGTTTTGTAAAAATAGATGCACTTCTTAATTTACATACACGTAAATCAGCTATCATGCATGTACAGGGAATGACCTTACAGGTAAGTGTGAAATAGTGTTTAATGATTTGGCCATGAACTCATGATCTTTTTGTAATGGAGCCAAGGAATGATTGAAAGCCTGGTGCGCACACCTTTCTCTTGCAGCCTTTCTTCAGGCAGGAGATTCTGTGAGAGCACAGAACCACATGCACAGGGATACCTGCCTGTGGGAGATGGCAGAGGAGAGGCCAGCAGAGGCAGATGGGATACAACTCTTCCCATCTGAAATAGCCCAAGAGACTTGCCAAAGGTATCTGGACATGGAGTGCTTATCTGCTGGCGTGGAAGCCTAGGTTCTTGGAACATAAATTTCACATTTTTATAAGAGCAACTGAAGACATTCCTATGCTCTTTAATGAGCTATATAGGAATAGGAGGCTGAAGGAGAAGACTCAAGTTTACAAACAACTTAGCTCATGCTGTGCTCCTAAGCTGGCCTTTCTCTCTCTCTCTCTCTCTCTCTCTCTCTCTCTCTCTCTCTCTCTCTCTCTCTTTCTCTCTTTTTTCTTCTTCTTGATGCAATTTTATTGCTCTATGACTAAAAAATACTATGCAAGTATGATCTGAAGGTAAGCATTCTCTACATTTTGGTGCATATTATAGCTTCTCCTATCTATATATTGGTGATTTTAAAATAACAGACATGTCATATGATAACCAAATGGTTTTGAGATTTTTTTCATTCAGAATCATAATATGAGTCTCTCTGCATGTCCATAAATACTTGTGCATTGTGTGTGTGTGTGTGTGTGTGTGTGTGTGTGTGTGTGCGTGTGTTTGAGATAGGATTTTACTACACAGTTCAGGCTGTCCTTAAACTCACTTTGTAGTTCAGGCTGGACATGAACTCACAGCAATCCTCCTTAGTCCCCAGTGATGCTGAGATTACAAATGTTCATCACCATGCCTAGATTTTATGTGTAATTTGAAGGCTGAAAAATAGAATATTTTCCTAGAACCAGCCATGTGCTCAGTACTTTACATGCCCTTTTAAAAACTGAGTCTTCATCATAATCTTCTAAAAATGACATTATTATCATTTTCATTTTATAGCTAAAGAAATCCAAGTCTAGCTAAGTAGTAAATTTGAGTTCATGTATCTCAAGAGAAGAGCAAACAGAATGCAAGCGAGGGTCCAGTCCAGAATCCAAGCAAACTAACTCCAAGGCTTTATGGCTGTAATCATAGTACTCAGCCTTTCCTTTGTAGGCACAATCCACAATATATTCCACCTTTCGCTAGTGTCAAATCTCTAAATTGTTTCTTTGTCTTCCCTCCTCTCTCTCTCTCTCTCTCTCTCTCTCTCTCCTTCTCTCCCACTCTCCTTTATTTTTTCATTTTTATTCTCCCTTTCTTTCCATTCCTCTTTTCTTTCTTTCTGTTATAAATAACTTTTTGATGAACAACTATCTAGCAAAACACTGGAGCCAAATACCCAGGTTTTCTTTTCCCCAAATTCTGGGCTCTTGCAGTTCAGCAGGTTTACATGACAATGGATCATGAGCTGATCAAAGGACCATGAGCTGATGTGGACACAGCAGAGAAGAAGGACTTCTTCCTAAGCTCTCCCCCACTGTATGAAATTTAAGTGTTGACATAGAGACATCTCAGAATGTGGAACTTCTGTCAGCCTGGGTCCCTGGGCCACTACCCAGCTAAAGGGGCTATCCCCTCAGCAGTGTGGAACAGGAAGAGAGGATGACTATCAAATCATCATGTCAGGTCACCTAACAATTATTCAGTTAAAACTGTCACCACATGGATGGTTTTAGGAACTGGACAATATTTCAAGAATTATCCGTGTTTACCCTCAGACTTAGTGTGTTATTTCCAGGACTCTTCCCCACTTACACTGGAAAGAAAGAGAGAATTTGTAATGAAAGAGACAGAGAAAATAATGAGCACACATGACTGAATGGCAGAGGAAATGACTCCTGAGCATTTGTGAAGAAACTCTTGAACGCTATGATTTCATTGGTTTGCCCTTCAGAGCTTGACCTGTCCTGTACTTAAAAATGGAAGCAGCATCCATTGACTTCCGAGTTCAGTTCTTGTGGTGTTTGCATTCGTTTTCTTGCCCTCCCTTCACTGGGCATTCATCTTCCTGACTCAGACAGACACCCAGAATCACGTTTCTATGTTCTCACATGCAACAAAGCTTCACGGAGGAGTTGATGGTATCCGGAGTTGTGTGGGGGAAAAGCAGATTTTATTTTTAAGAACTGAGTGAGGAAACCATAAGAAGACACACAAGATTTTGTTAGAAATCTGTGGGTGTTGGTTCATAGCACAGAATTAGATTTTTTAAGTTTGTACACAGCCAGCATACAGTATCTTAATCTCCTCCAAGGATTTGACTTCATTTGCATCTGAGAGGCACAGTTTTGCCAGGTCTCTTTCCCTCTTCCCCTTTGAGCAAACAGTGCCTGTGCATTTCTTGCCAAGCTCTGGAAGATAAAGTGCATTTTATGTTTTCTCTCAAGGTCTCGCTAAATGGAGCATCCGAGGAAATGGGAATCTATAATGACATCCACCTCCTCACACTCCTTTGTGCCTGTGAACATTTTTCAGTGGACTCCAGCTTGCAGGGTGACGTTTCCACTTCATCACCCCCAGTCTTGGCCTGCTGCCAAGCAGAAAGCGACCCGTTCCCTGCATACAGAGTGGGGAAAGGTGCCAGCCTGAGGAGAATGCCAATGTCCCGAGCACAGCCTGCTGCGGCAGAAGCCGGCTCTGACAAATTGCAGCACCGCTTTGCCGTGCACGGTGACGTGGAAGACTTCTGGAGAGGGAATCTCTGCCCTACGCAGTTAGTGGCTGGGCCGTGACCGCAATGCATAATGAGCAGCCAGCACAGGGCTGCGCGTGCTGCCAGCTGCCCTGTGGCCTGAACCATTGTTCCTTTTCCTGGGTAAGGCTGATCGCTGTACCAACAGCCACAGCACAATAATCAGGATGCAAAAATGTAAACACTTGGCTGCCACCACGCATTCGTAATACATACGCAGCCTGTCTGATGCTAGCTAGGGAGATGCTGCAGAAGTGGGGTAAATGGAAACTGGACCTCCACACAGAATGAGGTGAGAGAGGGTCCCACGGAGAAGCAATTGGTAGAGGAGCCTTAGGTCATTTAATTACATTTCCTTCCTAGGGTTTTAAGAAAAGGCTGTGCTTCGGGGCTTGGTCATGCTCCTTGCTCAGCTGGCGATGTTCATACAGAGTGGGAAGCCACAGAGACCACTGTGGGTCTTGGGTCGTTCTGAGGTTTGAACCTAACAGATGAGAGCATCATGCACAACGGTGTGAAAATTAGGAAGGAAAAGCATGCAGTGAGCCTCACTTTGGACATGACTTCTTGCAACGTGTAGTGAAACATTCCAAAGGAAACATTTGCTAAAGTTTAAGCGTTAAAGAGAGAGTGGTCCTAAGTCCCCAACCTTCTATCAGAGTTTGGTTTTCTGGTGGTCTCCCTCTGTCTTTAGGCTAGGAAGGCAGTCCCCTGCTGGGAGCCATCTCATTAACAGACAAAACACAGTCTTACCATGCAGGAGGTTCTGTGTCCAGACCCAGTCCAGGGCAAATCTATTTTATGTGCAGTGCCTAGGTTGCAAGGTTCTGCAAGCTCATCACCCAGAGGGGAGTTCGCGTCTCTCGTCCCAGTCAGTCCTCACTGCAGAGACTAACTTTGTTTCTGGTGACACAAATGCTGCAATGTACAATGCAGACCAGCCACATTCTAATTTACAGGAAGACCTTTTCTTTTTCTTGTCATTAGATGCTTGTGTCTTCCATTTTGGTACATTTTGTAACATCAGAGTACATGGGATACCAAACCAACAGTCCAGAGGCTGCTTGGTGACCACAGAATCGGAGCACAGGACCCGGACAGATAGCCTGAAGTGACAATGCTACTGACACTGCTGAGTCCCAGAGAATAATAGCCTTTGCAGGGTTATAGTTCATTTCTCTCTTAACTGAAAAACATGTGCACCAGGTCTTACTGTTTCTCTTTCCAGATGGTGCTAAGTAAACACGGCCAGCATTAGGATTTGATCTTTATTTTCTATGCTGACAAGCCACGCCTTCTGTTTATATACTCTTTCTCCCAATGATGTCATTTTCTCTGGTACAGAAATGACAATCTCATTTTACTTCTCTGTCCTTGGAGATGGAGTGTTTCTAAACTCACAAGCTTCCTATTAAACACAGTCTTTTGGAATTCTCCTTTAGTTACCCAGTCACAGCCCATTTCTTCTTCTCATTGGTTTCACTGGCTTATCTCACAGTGGCTCACACTTTTCTATGTTGGTGATGAGAGCCATTGCCTCATGAGTGTCCCTCGTGTGTATGTGTTTTACCTAGGCTCTTCTGCCTGTCAGGAGGAGAGGCTGATATAAATTAGCTAGTAAAAGGACAGGGATGGGAACAGAAGACAAAGAACACTGGCGCTAAGGTCTAGGCGCATGGCAGACATGGCGAACCAAGAACAGAGCCAGAGTTTGACTTCGTCTCATCAAGAACTTCTCTGAGGAAAGCACCAATCAAATTTTCTGGATTGTTTTTCAAATATTCCACACTAAAGGAACCCATATCTTACAATTTTTATTCAGTTCTCTTCTTACGACTGTCCTTTGTTTTACTCTGTGTGTATTTTCTCACAACCTTAGGTTTTGCTTATTCATAATTTAAATTTCCACACCCCTCATGGTCTGGCCTGTTTATCATCATTTTTCCTGATTTTGTTACTTAACTGCTGACAGTGAATTCTCTTGGGAATCTCCAATTCAATGATGTAATGGTCCACTTGAAGTTGGCTCTATTCATATTTTTTTATGTGTGTTTCCTTTTATACTGAATTAGCTGATGGATACCTTGAGTGACAATCCAGGGAGCCACTGCAGATGTTTGTATTACTGTAAAGTCTGTGACTTGGTTGCTTAATGCCTACCTACTCGTCCCTAGAGGGTACAGACAACCATTTTCCTTAGTAAAGCAGAAACCATGGCTGGCTGATTTATTTACGTGCCTTGCTAAGTTACGTACTTTAACTCACTTAATCTTTCCTATAAACATATGGGGTGAATGTTATTACACTCATTTTGTAATCAAGGAAATTAAATTAAAGAAGATGGATCTCAAAGTCATTCAGTTTCTAAGTGGCAGGAAAAGTACTCTAATACAAATTATTTTGCTTTACATGTCCTCAAAGGCCAAAACTGAGTGTTCTAACTTTTTCAAGGGCAGAGATCTAATCCTCTAAGAGTAGGATCCAGGTGTTCCCGTGACCTTTAAGCACACTACATCCTATCACCATAGTGAAGATTTCCTGAGTGCTCTCTATGCCCTAGGCACTGTTCTGAGTACTTAAAATAGATTCTTTCCTTGAAACTTCATTGCAACCAATTTGCATCTGTGATTCCCATTCTATAGATGAAAGCTGAGGTGTAAAAGGAAGCTGAGGTTAAGACAAAGAAAGTGATCTATTGCTTGTGTCACTCTTGTGACTCAAACTCGTGATGGTGAAATTCAAACCCCATGTGCTTACTAGAGGCAAATGTGGTTGAGATGGACACAGCAAAGCTTGTTCCTTTCTCCTAAAGGCAGGACAATGTTTACATGTTGGGGGGAGGGAAACTGAGACATGTGTCAGAGATCATTTCATGAGTATAAAACTGGGCCTAAGTGCAATCTCCCAAGAATCATGTAATACTGGCATATATATTTTTTAATTTGCCTTTTTCCTCTTTACCTCCTAAATTGTTCTTCTCTTTTAAAGGGTTAACTAATCACTTTTATGAGAAGGGTTTCATGCATGTTCGCATGTCTTTGGAGCTGCTTCTGAAACCATAAGGAAAGTCTGATGCCTGGAGCATACAGATTTTGACCAGGAATAGGGAGAAGGAGGCTGTGTCTTGGGTCAGAGTGACTCTTCCTGCTGTAGAGTCGAGTCCAGGTACAGCACTGAGAGAAAAGGATTCCCGCCCTCTTTCTCGCTATCAGTCAATACTTCTTTTGGTTAGTAATGCAAATCTAATGTCACCTATAATGAGAAATGACAGTCAATAATGATCCTTTTATTGATCATTAAAAGGATCCTTGGCAATGATGTACTGGAAAGACAAATGACAAGAATTGTGGCAAAGAAACATTCCATGCCAGGAAATCCAGCAGACATGAAAAAAAAAAAAAAAGCAAATCTGCCCCAGGTAAAAGAATGGAGACCAGAATATGGGTGACCTCTCCTTCCTCTGCATCCTGGCTCTTGGCCATGTCTTTGATGTGGCTCTTGTTACTATCTGCTTTAGTATCTGGGTGGCCACACACGCATCTGTCATCATTCTCACTGGAATGAGCTCCTTCAGGCCAGGGTGCAAGCACCTGGGACAAAGCAGATATTCAATAGGTTTTTGAACTTTTCCTATTGTTCCTCCATATACAGGTGACCAAACCAAAGCATAGAGAACAGAACCACCAACAGCTATCAACAACGCCTCCATCTACTCCTCCCAATGCTCCATCTCACGTAGTTCATTTTCAGGAGCCTCACAGAACTTAATCTGTAAGGTGCAGTACTCCTTAGGCTTCCCCCCTTCTGTGCCCTCCTTCTCCCAGTTCCTAGGAAGACTGCCTTGCAAGGCTGCTCCCCGCTTACTTGGACAGGAGACACAGTGATCCATGTCTTCTTGGCCTCTGCTTTTTCCCTTCCCTTAGTGGAAACCCACCTCAGAATTATGAAGGACATTACCGCCTGACTGACATAGCTGGAAGGAGCCACATTGCTGGAAGTTGCAGAGCCCTATACACTTCTCCTGCTTCAGAGAATTAGGGACACTGTGAGGCTTAAAGATTGACACCTGATCAGGAAGTTAGAGCAAGTGCAAAACTGGAATATCACAGTAAATTATGAGCATGCAGGATGTTATTGGTGAGACATAAAATATCCCCTATGTATCTCATGTACTAGGGAGGGTGAAGGTGGTTGGATCATGGGGTGCTTATATTTCTCTGTGGGTTAATTATCTGAAATGTCCAGAGCTGGATATGCTGTAGGAGGCAGGCCTGGTCTGAAGGTGTAACCTAGAAAGTTCTTCCTCCCTCCCTTTGCTTTCTATTTTGTGGCCACCATGGTGTCGGCAACTTTCCTCTACCAGGCCCTCCCTGCATTGGAGCCAGCTAACCCTGGACGGAATCCTTTAAAACACCAAAATACACCTCCCCTGCTGCAAGTTTTCGATGATGAGTTGTTGCCTATTTGGTTCTAGTGACAAGAAAAGTAAGACACATGGGCCACTTCTCTGGGTTTCCTTTCTCCCATTTGTTAATTTTATCAAGGGAGCATCTAGTGGCGGGGAGGCAATGATTTCTTGGGCCCTTGATATTTTCTCCCATATATCTTAGAGATCAGAATATGCCCTGGGACAGATGAAACAAAGCCAGCTGCTGTTCTAATTTTGTTACTGGCCTGAGACTTGCCTCGGGCTTCACATCTTCCCTTCTTCACGTTCTGTTTCATTGCATTTTCAGCCTCCAATGCAGTGAAGAAGAACCCAAGAAGGTGGACACCGTTGGGGTCAGCCTCAGCAGAATTTTAGAGAGCACAGTGCTTCTACTATCTAAAGTCATCAGACACTGATTGAGTCTAAGAACCTCACTTTATAAATAAGGAAGCTGGAGCCTGGGCCGTTCAAATTGCCCGCCCAAACTGTGGGGAGATTGGGTCACAGAGCACACTCTGATGTCTTTTATTTCAATTCCATTCCTCATGTCATGACACACATGGTGAGGAAGACAAGTTAGTGATGCATATATGGGTACTTTGACACTTCAAGATCTACCACAGAGCAACGCTTAATAGTACTATGCTGTATGAAAACAATATCTTATGTGCATTTGGAATTTTAGTAAACATAGTGTTTATTTGCCACAATTTCAGGGGCATTTCTTTGATCATTATCAAAGAAGATGCAGCACAGCTGGATTAATTTTCATTCCTATTAAGATGCTTTCATCGGCTGCTTCCATACACAGAATTAATTGGCCAGCATTTTGCTCCTGAGGTTTCACAGTATGACTATTACCATTTTATGGCTTTTGATAACTCGGGTTCAATACTGATGGCAATAAATGCACCCCATGACTTTGGAGTTATATGCATAGCCTCACAGCTGTACTCTGAAGAAAGGAATTTGGTTACTATAAATTCAAAGAATGGACATTTGAGCAGTAAAACGAAGTCTCAAACATGAATGGTGCCATCTACGAGGTTGAGTTAGTACACACATGGGATGAATAAAACTTTAAAAGTTAGCAGTGTTAGCTTTGATATGTTATGCAGGCATTCTATTCCCAGGTACTTTCCCATTGTTACTGAAATGGTGTAGTTGAAACAACAGCAAAAGTATGTTTCCTTCTAAGCTTTCTGGGAATAAAACATTAGAATTTAAATGGCTTGATCACCTTTTCATCATTTTCTAAAAGTCAGCCTGCAAGCTGGGAGAGTCGTTTTGGAACAGTAACTTTCAGACTGTGCCTCACCAATCTAAAGAGTTATCTGGGTAAACCTGTGGTGGGAGCTCAAAGGGAAACAAATGGGTAGGGCTTCAGTCACCTCTTCAATTACATCACAGCTTGAGTACAACTGTAAATAGTGACCGGAGCTACTATGGGAAGTCTCCTTATGATCTACTTAAATCATGGGTTGGTTAGGGACTTTCTCCATGCTTTCCACTGTTGTCTGAAAACAGTGTTCATTGTTTTCCTCACAGGGGAACACAGATGATTTCCCTTGAGGACTAGACCTTGACGCAAAAGGATGGTTAAATTATCCCTTCACTTGGTAGCTTTATTGTCCACCACACAAGCACCCTTCCCATTTTTACACCTGCAGATTTGTATTAGGTAGAGATTCCTGCCGTGGGTGGGAGGGTGACCTTATCCATCATCTCCCTGCTAAACCTCCAGCCCATCAGTGTGTGATTAAGCACAAGGCCTGCAGGAAGGCACAGCTCTATGTGAAGTAGTGAGACAGAACCCCAAGGATATTTGACACCTTTTTTGTACTTCTTGCTACATGAGTGGAAAAAAAAAATTCATTTCTATGAGCTCATTGCCACTTCATATTGAAAAATGGAAAACTTTGCTTGAGATCACCTCTTAGGTTGAAAAATAGTACATTCTCCAATCTACCAGCTAACTCTAAGTAAATAAGTTTGTTTACTGCGCATGGAATTTCACGTGAAACACATCATTTAGGGGAGGATTTCTCAGATTGTATATGATGGGACGCATTGTGTGTATGTGTGCGGTTGTTTATTTTTTCCAAGGTATATTTCCAGCAACACCAACAAACATCCTATCTAATGAACAGTAATGTTCGATCAGGCCTGAATTACATTTTTCTTTCTTTTTTAAAATTTTATTTTCAGGAGTGAAAACAAAGGCAAAACAAATGACAGAAATAAAGACAAAACAGTAACATACAACAATGCTTATGTTACAGATTTTCAAAACAAGTATAGCTAATTGACAATGGTTGATATATTATCTCTTTTTGTCATCAAATCTATTCCTCAGATTAACAGGTATAGCTATGGAAGATTGGACATATGGTTGAATATTACCACTTGCTTTCAAGAAACCTTAAATTTTTGTTTTTACCTCTTTCTTTCCTTTTTATCTTTTTAAAAAATTTATTTTAAAGAGACTTTAATAATAATTGATATGATATTAGAAGTGGTACACATTTAGAAAACCAAGATGACAGATATTCAAGAATGGTTTTTGTATTACACTTTGTTGTCCTCAAAGTAGTTGTTTAGTTAGTCGGGGTGAAAATTCTACCCATTGACTGCTGTTTTAAAAAAAACTGATGGAAATTATTAGCTCAATCATCTCAGCCATCCTGTATATAGACTTGCATGTTTTCCACTTCCTTTTTCTTATCTTTTCTCCGTTCTCTCATCTTCATTGTTAAATCCTTAAATTCCATTTCTTTCTATTTTACTATATCCACAATACCTTTCAGGTTTTATTTCTTCTTTTGGGTTCTTACACTAGGGAGACAATACAATATTTACACATGTGGGTCTGATTCATTTCACTTATGAGAATAGCCTCTAGTTGCATCTGTTTATCTATGAAGGCTTTGAGTTTGTCTTTTTTTTTCTTTACAGCTGAGTAATGCTCCATTGTATAAAAATACCACACCCTTTTCGCCCAATCCTTAGGTGATGGGCGTTTTGGTTGATTACAAGATTTGGCTATGACAAATTGTGCTGCTACAAATATGGGTACACATATATCACTATAGTATGATGTATTCAGTTCTTTTGGGAAAATACCCAAAAGGAGAATAGCTGGATTGAATGGAACTTCTAATCCTAGTTTTTGTTGTTGTTATTGTTTGCTTTAATGTATTTAATTCAGGCTCTACATTGTCTTACTACACAGATCTGAATGGTAGTGATACTCCTATTTTCAGCCTCCCAAGCACTGGGATTACAGGTACATGCCGCTATGCCCCAGGGGGCTGAGCAGGCAGGGCGCACAAGGCATTGTCCAATCCTAGCTTCTTGAGGATTCTCCACACTGATTTCCATAGGGTTTTACCAGCCTGTATTCGCATCAATAGTGGAGAAGTGTTTCTTTTTCCACAGTCTCTCCAGTATTTGTTATTAGCTGATTTCTTTAGGATAACCATTCTTTCTGGGATGAGATGGTATCTCAGTGTTGTTTTAATTTGCATTTCTTGAAAGGCCAGTGATGTGGAACATGTTTTCAGTTGTGTATTCATCTTAGATGCCCATTTGTATTGCATATTATCATCAGCTTAGTTGTTTAGGTTACCAGATATAAACCAGCAAATTTGCTTTAAAAAGTTATAAGAAATTAAAAAGGAGAAGAAAATAAATAAATAGATCTAAAATTTTTTTAAAGCTTAAGTATTAACTGCTCTTTTCATTAGACCAGCAGAAATCAGCAGTACAATTATCCAAGCTATCCTGCATATACATATAAATATATCTTTTCCCCTTCTTTCTTTTGTCCTTTTCCTCACCTCAGTTTTTCCTTCCCATTCAATAATTTTTTTCCCTTTCACACTATTGTGCTTTTCAGATTTTATTTGCTTTTTCAGGTCCTTACACTAATAAGATAATACAATGTTTGCACATGAAGGTCTGATTTATTTCACTTAAGAGTATGGGCTCTAGCTTTCTCATCTTGCAAAATAGTGGATGAAAAAATTGAGAAACCAGACACTAAAGAGATGAAACCTGAAGCTAAGAAGGCTGCTGCCAGTGGCACTGGCAAAGGGTAAGGTGAAGGTAAAATATTCCAAAAAGGGACAGCTCCACTTTAGCTGAAATTCTGTCCTAGTTAGAGGAATTGGTAGATATTCCAGATCTGCCATGTATTCCAGAAAGGCTTTGTACAAGAGAAAGTACACAGCTGCTAAATCAAAGGTTGAGAAGAAAAAAGAAGGAAAAAGTTCTTGCTATGATCACAAAACCTCAGTGGAGAAAAGAATGGTGGTAGCCAGTTGGTTAAGCTTCAAAAAATGCTACCCTGCTGAAGATGTGCCCTGAAAGCTTTTGGGCCATGGCAAGAAACCCTTCAGTCAGCATGTGAGGAAATTTCAAGCTAGCATCGTTCCTGGCACCATCTTGATCATCCTCACTGGGAGTCACAGAGGCGAAAGAGTGGTCTTCCTGAAGCAGCTGGCCAGTGGCTTGCTCCTTGTGACTGGGCCTCTTAGCCTTAATCGTGTTTCTCTACGAAGAACACACCAGCAATTTGTCATTCCAACCTCTGCAAAAATTGATACCAGCAAAGTGAAAATCTCCAAACACCTCGCTGATGCTTACTTCAAGAAGAAGAAGAAGCTGCAGAAACCCAGACACCAGGAGGGTGAGATCTTCATCACAGAAAGAGAGATACCAGATTACAGAACAGAGCAAGGTGGATTAAAAAGCGGTGGACTCACAGATTTTAGAAAAATTCAAAGCTGTTCCCCAGCTCTGGGGCTACCTATGATCCGTTTTTGCTCTGACAAATGGAATTTATCCTCATAAATTAGTGTTCTAAGTTTCTTACTAAGGACGCAATTAAATAACTGATACAATTTTTAAAAAATAGTATGGTCCCTAGTTGCAACTATTTACCTAAAAAAATCCTCAAATTGATCTTTCTTTACAGCTCACTAATACTCCATTTTGTAAAAAAAAAATCACATCTCTTTTTTATCCATTTCTCAGTTGATGGCCATTTGGGTTGTTTCCAAGATTTATCTATGACAAATTGTATTGCTATAAACGTGGGTGTACATATATCTTTGTGGCATGAAGTTTTCCATTCTTCTGGAAGAATACCTTGGAGGGGAGTGGCTGGGTTGAATGCGACCTCCAATCCTAGCATTTTGAGAAATCTCCACACTGATTTCCATAGTGGTTGTACACACTTGATGCTTTTAGAAATGAAACATATATGCTCCCAAAATGTGGTTCTGGATTTGAAAAAGTGAATTTTCCTTAGGGAGTTCTACAATTCATCAGAGCAGATCAGATAGTTGTCTTCCTGTCAGCCAGGTGAAATGTGTCTTGCAATAACCTCTGATTTATTGCAAAGCTGCAGACCAATCTTAGTGAAAGTCTCCGTTTGGATAAATGTACATTGTTCCCCATAAGAGGGAAGAATGATAAGCAGTAGAGGAAGAAACAGACATCCATCACCACTGAGGGAGAAAGATACTGAAGAACCAGATCTGTTCACCACCTACAAGCGTGCCTCTTGCTGTATGTCTATGAGAGAAGAGGGAAAATGATATTTATGTCAAGCTTTAGTTCTGGGAAATATGTCAAGATAAGCAATGTGGAAAACAAAAGCATTGTTGGCACGCTTCTTTTTCTTTTTTCTGAAAAGCACACTTTGCACAGGAAATGTGTTGCACGTGAGCTGGTGGTTCTGGCCCTGAGGCCTTCTTCAGGAAAGGAAGAGAAGAGCTTGGTTTGGAGGAAAAGAACTTTGATGTCAAGAACACAAGAGGAGCCACAGAACTAAGAACTAACATTTTTTTCGAACCACTTAACCCAAACACACTGAAAATCTCAAAATATTTCAGCTTTATGCTTTCTTTTGCAAGTCTAGAAAACTTTGTGCACTTTCCGGGCATTTATTTTATTCTTATCATTTAGCAACAGTCTCCCTTCATTGATAGGGATGTAAGTCATTCTCCATTTACACTCTTACCTGGCAGATGGGAAAGAGTAATATGAATTGGTCCGAGCATGACACCTTTGAGAACTACAGTGTACGGAATGCACGACTTTATCAAAGAGTGGACCAGAAGTAGGAAAATGACAGTTCCTACATGTGGGAAGGCAGGATACCGAAGGCGTTGTAAAAAGATGGGGGGACTATGGAGACACAGAGAGGTAAAATCTGCCTGGAAATACAGGCATGGAACAGGCAGTGGCTATGGGACTATGACGTGTCTTCAGTGACCAGCCACACTGGAGTTGCCGTCTCTACAGAAGCTCATAACATGATAGAAAACCTCCTTTTATTCAATTAAAACAAACTTCCATTGGGACACTAAGAGGGAGATGAATACAAATTGGGAAGAATAATTATCCCTCATCCATTAGTTAACTAAGGAAGTGAATTAAATAATTTATTTTAGTTATATTATCTATTTTTCAAATAGGATAAAAATAGAGAAAGAAGCAAAATAACTTTTAGTCCCTTTTTATCAAGGCTAGTGTACTCACGTGGGTGGCCTTGGAATGAATGGCCTTTATCTTATCTTTTCTTTTCTTTCTTTCTTCCCTCCTTCCTTGCTTTTGGTGAATTAATTTCTTAACTTTATTTTAATTTCTAAATTTAATGGTCTTTACAGATCCTTCCAACTCGGAGCACAGTGGTACCTCAGTTCACACATGCTTTTTTGTTTGCAAACAGCTTGGTTTGCAAACAGAAACATTTGGCAAACAGTTTTTTTTTTTTTTTTTTTTTTTGTGTGAGTCCCGCTTGCTTTTCTCATTACTGAAGGAAAATACCAAACACCCAAAGTTAAAGGAAGAAAAGGTCATTCTGCTCACAGTTTGCAGAAGTTTCAGTCCATATTTGGCTTTCCAAGCAGGGTGGCTTAGTAGAGAGAAATCTAGAGGAGAAATAGTTCATGGTGGCAGAAGATAGCGCAAGCGAGCAAGGGAAGAGGGCAACAAGCCACCTTCTGTCTCTTATGTTGTGTTTAGTCTACTGGGATTAGGGATGTACCAATCCACACCCGAATTCAACCACTTCTGACAAAGTTCTATGAGGATTGGGAGGGACATCTAGACACAAACTATAACAGTTCTCAAGCTCAGCATGTGGTAACAAACATAACCAAGGCCATCCTTCCCACACAAACACAAACATGGCCATTTTTTCCAAAAGCATAGAACAAACTATGTCCATAAACTAGGGCCTCACTGTACAGTGTCTCTAAGTTTATGACTCTGACTTAGCCAGGATTCTATAGAGAACAAAGCTTGAGGCAAAACTTAATTACTAAAGCTTTGCTGGAAGCTGTGATTTTTAGGATGGCCAGTGCAAGGGGAAGAGGGATGTAATATCATTCTTCAAATATATAGAAGGAACTCTGAATTAAAGTGTTGCCATTCTAGCTGGCCACATCCTTGCAAGAAATGCAGCTGGGGCTTGGGCTCACTGGAGTACTATGCTTTACCGCAGTTGGATACAGAGAGGAAGAAATATCTGTTGGCATTTTTATCTCCTATTTCTTACTGGTGAAATCTGGTCCAGTGGCATCCCAAAGGTTGTGGTGCCTGATCCTTCAGGAATTGCTTTAAAAGTACCCACCTTGAGTCCTGTGTCTTATGGTGTGATACTTTGTCTGCATGTAGAAGTCTGAGGCAAGCTATGGTCTATTTGGCCAAAGGAGGTCATTATAATATATAGACGTTTTCCCAGCTAGTTCTCATCACCAAGAAAAGGTTAAGATGCCCTAAAATTTGGGAAGCTTAGTGAAGTGGCTACAATCAGGCTCCTCCCTGAACAAGTGGTCAAGTTCTAAGGCAGGTGGTCTCAGGCAAAGCTAAGGAAGCACACAGGCTGAGTTCAGTGTATATCCTGACCATACCAAAGCCTGTTTCTTACACAAGTTCAGTCCTGAGTGTGAGCTTTCTATTCATCGTCACATCTTAGGCAGCATGTTGCAGAGGGGAAACCAAAAATCAGAAACACAAAGGGTGAATTAGCTACGCACCCCAAAGAGGCCTCCTGAAAGGAAAGAAGTAGGAAGAAGGAAATAGAAAACCATGTACAACAAAAAGCAGTATTGGAAGGACAGCTTCGTCTAATCACTGTCCCCTCATTCTTGTGCAGTCTCCCACAGATATTGAGTCACTTTGAATTCACGGGAAAAGTACTCTGCATGTACTGGTGTGTCTGTGACTTTTAGCTCCTGAATTAGGAGGGCAGCACCCTAAGCCTCTGCTTGGGAGGCTGAACAAGATTGCAGCATCTGAAACCAGGGCACAATCATGAGCCTAGGGTGGGAGGAGACACCCGAGAGCTTTTGTAGACCTGCTTTAGTTGCTTTTTGCAAAGTTGTGGGCAGGCAAGAAGGCTAGGTGGGATTTTACTTCTTCATTTTAAAAACATTTTCAGGGTTTTTTTTGCCTCACATCTGAGGAGTGGTCTTGTTTTCCAACAGGTATGCAATGCACTTCCACAGCCCAAATAGATGCAGGCTATAGCTGAAAGATAAATACCTCTTGAGTGTTTAATACAGAGCAAGAAATCATAGGATGTGCTAGCATTATGCTACTGGGACAAGATGTGTAATATACACAATGTAAAGGAGGAAGGATTTACTTTGGCTTATAGTTTCAGGGGCTTCAGTAGATGGCTAGCTGGTCCAAGGCAGAAATATAGTGGAGGGATGTGGCAGAGGGAAAGTGCTCATCTTATGATAGCCAGGACAGAAGGAG
>PVKN010013934.1:0-19574 GCA_004027915.1 Capromys pilorides | reverse complement strand
TATATATATTGGGCCAGAAAGGGAGGACATAACAGCTAAATTTTCAGATGTGATGGGAGAATATCAGTCTACAGATCCAAGAATCTCAGTGGACTATACATAAAAGTATAAATAAAACCATAGATAAGCACATTACAGGCAAATTTGTGAAAACCAAAGGGTTATTATTTATTTGGTACAGGGTCTCACTATGCAGCTCAGATTCATAATGATTCTCCTGTCTCAACCTCCCCAGCACTGGAGTTACAGGTGTGCACCACCACACCTGGTTTTGGTGGCCGGCTCAGAGCAGGGCCAGCATGGCATGTGGTACTGGCAACTGAACTTGGGTCCTTGTGCTTTGCAGGCAGGCACTTAGACAGCCAAGCTGTCTCCCTGGCTCCAATAATTTTTTTTTTAATTCATAAAAGCAACAACAGAAAAAAATGACACATCACATACAGGACATCAATGACAAAAATAATTATAACTGACTTCTTATCAGAACATGTAAAGTTGAAAGTCAATAGAAAATCATCTTATATTGACCAAGATTCTGTGGCAATAGAATATATCATATTCTGAGAACCAGCTAGAACCAGAATGACCCAGAAAGTCAAGCGTTCAAGAAAATCTTCCTTAAGAGAATGCTGTTTGAGCTAAAATCTGAGGGGTTGGATGTTAAGTCAGGATACATGAAGGAATGATGTCCCTGGTATGTACAGATGCCCTTTGCAAGAGAAAACATGTCACATGAAAAAAATGAAAAGTCCAAGGTAAAAATGAACAGGACAATCAAGCAAATGATAGAAATGAGACTAATTAGTATAGGGCATAATGTGGATTCTTTTTTTCTTTTTTTTTTTTTTTTTCGTACCAGGGATCGAACTCAGGACCTTGTGCTTGCACAAGTGCAGACACTTATGCCACTGACCTATATCCCTGGCCCAATAATTTGAATTCTCATAATTTTGTAAGGAAATTAATTAGTCTGTGATAGTGGGGATTGGACTCAGGGCCTTCACACCCAGCTACATCTCTAGCACCACACCCCATTTTTTTCTGTAAGACATGTTCTCACCAAATCTCCTGGCCTGGGCTTGACCTTGTGGTCTTTCTACCTCAGCCTTCCAGAGTTCTGAGACTGCAAGTATGCACCACTGTGCCTGGCTGGGCTTTAGTTTTATTCTAGGAAAAATAAGATTTTCAGATGTTTTAGGCAACAGGAATCATTTTAGTACATCTGTGTTTTGAAAATCTCTTCAAACACTAAACTACAGAGACATGAGGATAGCTGAAGAGAGACCTGAAAAAGGCTGTACATACAGTTTATATGAGAAATGATGATGCATTAGACTCCACATGTGTGGAGATGGAAGTGGACTAATTTATCAATACAGTGGAATTAATAGTGAGACTTAATTATTGATTGGAGGAGGAGGAGTGTGATAGAGTTATCAAGAATAACTTTCAGGCTTCATGTAGACAAGTAAATGTAGGACCTCTTTATTGAATTCAAAAGTGGAACCAGAGTACATTTATTTATTTATTTATTTATTTATTTATTTATTTATTTATTTTCCTCTATTGGTGGTATCAGGGATCAAACTCAGGACCTTGTGCTTGCCAGAAAGGCACTCATGCCACTGAGCTATCTTCCCAGCCCTATTTATCATTATTTAGTAAGCATTTGTATCTATTGTGTGCCAAGCACTACCTTAGAAAATTTACAAATACCAGTCCTTTTCAGAAGAATGTAAAGCTGGAGACATTTTCACTCCCATTTTACAGATGAGGAAACTGAGAAATTAGGTAAGTTGCCCAAAGCACACCCAGGCAGTCTAGCTCCAGGTGCTAATTTCTTCAACATTGCAGTCAATCATCTGGGAAGAAGTGAAATGCTTGTAGGTTGCAAAAGACAGAAGTGGATTTACAGACCTGGAGCAAAAACAGAAGTTAAGGATTCTGTTAGAGATTTGAAAGACACCAGCACAGAAAAAGGTGGATTAAGTTGCTGTAAATGAAATTTGACATTTGCTTTCCTTTGCAAGGAGCTCAGATCTGGAGCACCAGCTCTGCTCCTGTGCTCTGCACTGCATCCCAGAGTACTCTTCATTGTTGCTACTATGATTATCATTTTGGTGGTCCTTGTGCTGAGCTATACATCCCCAGCATTCTTAAATTTTTTTAAAAAAATTTTTCAGACAGGTCTCGCTAAGTCTAACTTGCCCAGGCTGGGCTGGAACTCAGGATCTTATGGCCTCACCTGCCAGGATGGTGGAAAATACAGGCGCGCACTACCACGTACAGCTCCAGTATGTTCTTTGGATAAAGGAAAATCCTTTTTCCTGAGATGCATTAGTGTCTTTTTTGTCACCAGATTTCTTTGCACCCATTTGCTCCTCCCAAGCCCTTTTCTGCCCTCTAGTGTCTGGTGAAAGCTCTGCCTCATGTGCTTCAGTAAATTCTTTCATGTATAATATCGTGGGTGTAGAGTGGCCTGGCTGCCCCAGGGAGGAATTCAGAACCAGACAACTCTAGATGCCTAAACCGATGCTTGTGACAGAGACTCACACTATGACCCCTCAGGTACGCATGAGAAACGTCCACATCAATAAGGAGACAGGCCACAGAGTGCTTCTGCACTGTGGTGGGCGTATTTCTTATAAAGTGTCTATTGTTAGAATTAATACTCAGATTTGAAGATATCTGAATTCCAGCTAGACCACTGCAACAGCAGGGGCCAGTTTCATAACAAAAAGATGAGCAGCAACTTTCTGTTTGCTAATGTTATGTGCATTTCTTGAATGATCAGTGAAGTTGGACATTTTTTCTTTTATTTATTTTCAATTTGTATCCATTTCTGGATTGGGTCTTTGAATATTAAGGACCTGATTTTTCAAACTTCTTTCTACATTCTAAACTTTAAAGAAGTCCTTTGTCTGAGGAACAGTCAGCTAAAATTTATTTCCCAACTTGTCAATTTCATTTTTACTCTATTGATGATTTCTTTTGATGTGCAAACCTTTTCAATGAGATGCCAGTTGTTGATTCTTTGAAGTACTTCTTGTGTAATTTGTGTTTTGTTCATGACTCTCTGCCTACCCTATATCTTCAAGATTTCTACTTACTTTCCCCTCCAGTAGATTTATTGTTTTTGTTTTAGTATTTAAATTTTTGATGCATTTCTGCTATAGTTTAGTGCATGGTGACAGACATGAGTCTAGTTTTAACCTTTAACATGTGGAAAGCCAGTTTTTCTTGCACCACTTATTAAAGAGGCTGTCTTTCTTCTAGTAAACATGTTTGACTCTTTTATCAAAGATAAGGTGACTGAATGTGTTTGTAGTTGTATCTATATCTTCTAATCTGTTCCACTGATCCTCAGGTCTGATTTTTGTTGTTGTTTTGCCAGTACCATGCTGATTTTAGCATAGTAGTTTTATAGCATAATTTCAAGTCAGGGATTATGATACCACCTGCCTTTCCTTTGTTTTCTAAGTTTGTTTTTGCTATCCTAGTTCTCCTCAGGTTCCAGATGAATTTTGGAAATACTTTCTCTAAATCTGTAGGTGTACAGATAGTATTTTAATCAGGATTGCACTGAATCTGATTACAATTGTGAGAGTATGGCCATTTTTGTAATGTCAGTTCTTCCTATCCACAAGCAAGGAATATCTTTCCATTTTCTGAATCTTAATAGAACTAAACTATGAAAAGCAGTTTTCTTCCCAAAGATTCTTCAATTCAGTAATGAGCTCAATACCCATGCTCTGAGGGAAACAATTATAAATAATAGCAGTTTAGTTCAAAATGCCATTTCCTCCTCTGTCTCCTCTGGACAGCTGCTATAAATATAGCAGAGAAGTGGTATAAAATGTCACTCCAGCCTGAGCCACTGTCTTCACTCATCTCCACATCCACTTCCCGCTCTCCAGTCATGCCCTGGGCTCCTATGTCTCACACAGCCCAAAGGAGGTTTTGCTACCAGAAGTTAGGAGAGAAAACCCTCACTCTGGGTTCCAGCAGGCCAGGCTTGGCCACCTGCCTAGGACACCTGTCAAGGAGCTGAACAGCAGTGAGAAGCAGCAACGGCAGTTTAGTGAGCGTAGTCACAGCAGCAAGGACAGAGAAAGAGGCTCCAGATGTGTCTTCCAGGGGCTAACAGAAACTTTGGGGTTTTCCATAAAAGGGAAACAAAGGTAAGAGTAGAGGTTGACCTGGATGGGATTTGTATAGCTGGCAGCGTAGGGGATCTTGGTCCAGTCTTGGTCAGGCTCCTCATATCTCAGAACTGTTTCTGTTAGGTCCTCAGAGAGCCCTCATTGCTGGAGAGATATCCAGGTGGTCTAAGTGCCTGCCTGGCAGGCACAAGGACCTGGGTTCAATCCCTAGCACCACATGTGAGGCTGGCCTTGGAACCTGGGCATGCTGAGCTAGTAATCAAGACCAGGTGTGGTGGTGCACACCTGTAATCCCAGCCCTTGGTAGGCTGAAACAGGAGGATCACTACAAATCTCAGCTGTGTAGTGAGACCCTGAAATAATGATTGGTGGGAATTAAATCGTGTTCTTTTTTCCCACTGTATAAGCAAGTAATAGCCACGTATGTAGATGGGACAATAAGGATCCAAAATTTTAGCTGCCTTTATAACCACAGATGCCACTTTGATATTCATTACTTTAAATACAACTTTTCTGTGCAGATTTGTAAGATGCTCTTTCAATGTACATGTGATTTAATTGCTCATAAACTGGTGAAGGTGAAAATGCAAATAAATAAATAAAAGATTTTTAAATTTAAAAAAAGGAATGATAGAAAATGATGAGCATCCCGGTCAGATAGCACTGCTGAGATAGCACTTCTCTCACTTTCCTTGATGTAACTTATAGACTAGGTAACTTATACAGAATACAGGTGTGTTCCTCTCATAGCTCTGGAACCTCCACCATGGGGTCCCAACTGATCCTAACAATTTCCTCCAAAAGTCCCACCTCAAAATACCATTAACATATGAATTTGGGAATTAGGTTGCCAACTAGTGAACTTTTGGGAAATATTAGCAGCTGATGAGACTTGCTAAATATCCAATTGCTGCAATACTCTAGACTCCAGTATTAATAATGAAACCATATGGAGAAGCACTGAGAAACAGGCAAAGTCTGGACATGGTGGCACACGCCTGTGCTCCCGGCACTCTGGAGGCTGAGGCAGGAGGAGGGCCACAGTCGAAGTCACCCTGGACTACCCAGGGACATGGATGGCAACCTGAATGACAGAGTGAGACCCTGCCTACAAGACTAGAAGAGAAACAGACAAGGTAGGGAGGGAAAGCCACGGAAGAAAGAGACAAAGGGGCTCTAGGATTTGTTCTGCTCTTGCCAGTGTTATTTACTCTTTAGTTAAGCTCATCTTTTTAAGTTTAAGTTCATCTACTCTCCCCACTAAGTAACAATGAAATGCATAAGCACCTATTTCTAAATGTAACTTACAAATAATAATTGTACATGTTTATGGGATAAAATGTGATGCTTGACATATGTTTATATAGTAGAGTTATTAAGACAACCTGATTAACATGTCCAGCAGTTCACATACCTATTTTTTGTGTTGAGTCTTTTAAAAATGACTCAACAATTTTGAAATGCAAGATGAATTATAGTTATCTCTAAGAATGCTGTGCAATAGATCTCTAGACCTTATTCCTGCTCTAATGGAAATTCTGTGCCTTTTGAAAGACATTCCCACACCCCGTTCCCTCTTCCTGCCATAATTATTCACCACCATTCCCTCTGCCTCTGTGATTTCTAGTGTTTACTCTTCACACATAAGTTGGGTCCTCCAGGATTTGCCTCTCTGTGTCTGGCTCATTTCACTTGGCACAATGTCTTCCAGGTTAATGTGTTAAGCCATATTGTTTTGTGCCTATATATGTACATCTATATAATAGAATATGTATATCCTATTTTCTTTATCCATACGACTCAGTTTTGCTCTTCTGCTTGCTTTTTTAAAGCACAGCATGCAGCTGGCAAGATATTTCAGAAGACTAAGCACCTGCTTTGGCAAGTGCAGGGACCAGGATTCGACCCTCAGCACCACAGGCTGAGCTGGCCCTGCCCCCTGGTGTGCTGGGTCTGTGACCAAGTCCAGCATGGTGGCCCACACCTGTAATCCCAGTGCTGGGGAGATTGAAAACAGGAGGATCACTGTGAATCTGAGCTGTGTAGTGAGACCCTGCACAAAATACAAAAATAAATAAAGCAGAGCATCTGTGTTCTTTAAGAAATAATCACTATTGTCAAGAAGGAAATGTGCCCACACTCTACTTTCTCCTTCATACTATCTGAAAATAATTAGTCTAAATGACTTGGAACATTAAGTGAGTTCTTCTGTTTCTTCTTACTTGCCATGAAAATTTGAGCCTAGGAAGGTGAAAGCATCTTATTCATAAGTCAAGAAACTGAGAAAACAGTGGGAAAAAGAAAATCAGTATCCGCTAGATGATACTGTGGTGACGAATGCCCCCGATATCTTAGTAGCATAAACATCAATGGGAGGCACATATAACCATCATGGAATCTAAATTATTCCCCAGCTCCACCGAACCCTGTTCTCTAGGGATTTTGATGGTGGCACTATTGACACATCACTCACTAGACAGGACTGGTTCAATCTCTACCCTTCTTTACTAGCACAGGTCATGCAAGGGCTGACAGATCCAATCCAATGTTCACACCAGTGGTTCCTATGGCAACCAGAGCCCATCAGGATGCTATCTAGCATCTTATGAAACCTCATTAGCACAAGTTCATTTATTGGTGAAAGAGGCTACTTACAAATAAGGTAAAGGCTTTCCTCTATGGAATTTCCAAGTGTCCTGGGGAGCTCTGTGCCAGGAAATGGGAATAAAAGTCAGGTATGTTATACCACACTTCCACTAAGAATAAATATAAACACATACACTCTGAAGATAGAAAATTTCTCAAAGTAAACCAAGCTACAAAATTAATCAATTTTTTTTTTTTACTTAAAAGTGATACAAATAAAAGGAAGAACTCAAGGGTGGAAAGCTTCTAAAAAACAAAAGTTAGGTTAATATCAAACCAAGCTGCACTTGATGAGACAACAGTCTTATACTAGGACAAAAATGAAAATTTTACAGAGTTGAAATTACAATTCAGTAACAAAGGACCATAAACTTCTATGTTCCAATGTGGACTTGGAATAGATAAATCTTTAAAAACTACTCAAAATGGACATACATGCACTTTGCCTGGAATCTTAATTCATTGTTTGACATATAAAGAAAAATAATATAACATAAAAATCAAGTCATATTTTCAATTAAATTTCATACAAACCATTTTGCCAAGATACAGAATATGTCTTCACCATGTGTGCAATACCAGCACATGCTAGCAGTACATGCTGGAGCATGAATATTACCGTGGTCAACAGGGTGAATTATCAAGGTCATGTATTTTCTGGTTAGTGTATGTAATCCACATAATAGTCTTCAGAGGCAGTTAAAGCTAGAACACGTTTTCTGAAGGTCTCACAATCAGTATAACCAAATCTACAAGTACTTTACAAAATGAGAAAATTAGAAACTGATGTCATGCGTAAATGTAGGGGTGAAATTCCTTTATGGGATTAGTGAGTCAACATTGGCAACCTGCCACTCACTGCTTTGGTATAAAGATAGTTTATTCTTTCTCTCCAGTGCAGTGTGTCAGGTATCTGGTGTGCAGCGGCTCTGCTACGGAAAACGTACGTTCTCAAGGGGACGAAACCAGAGAGAAGTGATTGCAGGGTTAGTTACTATGAAACTGGTGGAGCTGACTACTAGGAATAGGTGTGTAGGGTGTTGACGCGGGGGCTCTTGCTCCCTGGCTCAGTGAGCAAGAACTGCAGCTTAGGGCTGGGTCACCAGAGTTTGAGAAAGAGTGTGCTTCTTTAGTGGCCATGAAACGTCTGGCTCAGTAAAGAAAGCGGCTCACTGGTGGTGGGCCCGCTAGGGAGCATCAGGTGCAGGCAGGAGCCTCACGATCTCTCCCAGACCACGTGTGCACATTGGCAGCATGCCCCCTCCACCTTCCCCCAGGGGCAGGCAGCCAGGAGACCCAGGGAAAGTTGCAGTCCTTTTGTGATCAGCCCAAGAAACCAGGCACGGCACTGTCACTGCCACATCCCGTAGTTACAGCAACTTCCACTGTGGAAGGGCCTGTCACCGTGCTGTGGGCCGTGCGGTATGAGAATCATTGCAAACCCTCTTGGTGGTGGGTTAATTCACCAAGATTTCATTTGTAGATGTCTAATTGTCAAACTAGAAAACTGCAAAGAGCCACAGAATTTATGAGAATTTGAAAAAGATAGTTTAACAGGACACAATAAATATAATTGATATTAAAGATTTGATCTAAACCAGTGATGTCAATTTGGAAAGCATAAAAGAGAGAAAACATTATTGATAAAGCACTTAGAGATAACTTTAAAAGTGAGTTTAAGTTAAGAGTATGGAGACTGAAGAAAAATATAGTATTTCACCAACAGTAGTAAAGGGTTGGAATAACTTAAGGTTTATCATGTGCCTGGATGGATACTTCGAATAACTTCAAATTTTCACATATTAATATACAAACTGAATTTAGATCTAAATATTTCAAGGCCTTGGATTAATATAAACATAATTTTGTATACATATATACTGTATGTATTTTACTCAACAATTTCAGAAACATCTAGATAAATAAATGGAACAAAAAAAGCAAGAAGAAAAGAGGCGTATTTAATTTATCATTAATATAATGTTATGAAGTAACTTAAAGATGTAGTATTAATGCAGTCCCATAACAGAAGTTTAGTGGAGCTGTATAAATGCAACAAAAATTACTCCTAATATAAATTTTGTAAAAATAGGGCTAGGAGATAGCTCAATGGCATAAGCACTTACCTGGCAAATGCAAGGCCCCACATTTGATTCCCAGTACCACACACCCAAAAGAAAATGATAAATTTTGTAAATAATTATAATGGATTTAAAAAGCCCTTTGAATAAAGACTATATTATTAAATAAAAGTTACTGACACTTCCAAAAGAACTTAGGATATAATTCCCTTTAGCCCTATATCAGGTACTGATAGATTTGAATGAAACAAAATGTGAAATGATAAAAAGTAAAAACAGGGTTGGAGAGATAGCATGGCAGTCTAAAAACCTGCCCATCAAGCATAAAGGCCCTGGCTCGATCCCCAATACCAGAAGCCATGCTGGCCAAGAACCTCCAGCACACAGTGTTGGCCACAGGAACCAGGCATGCTGGCACACATCTGTAATCCCAGTCCTGAGGAGGCTAAGACAGCAGGATCACGATGAGTCTGAGCTGCATAATGAGACCCTATACCAAATAAGTAAATTTTTTTTAATAAAATAAAAAGTAAAACAATCTTATCAAGATAGAAACAGCATAAAATAACAGAAAGATAATAACAGAAAAGACATCTAGATATTTGACAGTACAAAACAGAACTTTCTGTATGTTAAAAAAAAATAAAAATGAACAGCAAACAATGCAAAATTTTATTATCCTTACATAAAATGCTGGACACCCTTAATGGAGGAGGAGTTGTGAAATGTAACATATGAGACCAAGGAAAGCAGCAGAACCCTACTGAAAAAAAGTAGAGAAGACATGAGCCTTCTCTTAGCTATAAGACACAGTTCTGTGGAGACCGGCACTGCACTACCATGGACTATCAGTGAGCCTCACAGTAAAACATGTGAGAGATTACTGAAGCGGCAAGGTGTGTCCTGTACAGAACACTGATGAAAATGTTATGTCATTTGCTTAGCGTGCAAGAAAAGGTTAAGTTGTAAGTTGAAGATGTGCTGATACTGAGGCTGAAATGGAGGGGAGTAGAGGGAGGCATCTGCCTGGGGAGAGGCTGGGCCCCTCCGGTCAATACCATCCCTGAGCTGTGGTCCTTGGAGATTAGCATAAAATCACTCAGGAACCAGTATGAAGGATAAGCTAATGACGGATGGCTATCATGCTCCTATTTTATCATAGATGCATTGTATTTCCAGTGGCCAAACATGAGGCATGTTAAGAATCCAACAGCTTGCATAATGACAGTACCATAGCCAGGAAGGTTTATCTAAAGTGAGATTATTGCTCATTATAAATCCAACACACACACACACACACACACACACACACACAAGATTACTTAAAACAGTTGTTAGGGAAAAACTATCCCCTGATATGGAATAATGGGTTGCCCTTCTAAAATAAATTTCCTAAGAATATTTGATGAGTAAAACTTTCCCCCAACACAGTGTCCTGAGCCCAAGGGAAGTGGTCTATCAGTGGCAGAGGCAGCATGGTGTTTGCTGGCTGGAAGACACGCATGTAGGTGTCAAAAATAGATTGGGGAAAGCCCGATGTGTTAATCGTGCTTATCTCCACGTGATGCACTCTGAGGAGGTTTCTGTTCCTCTCTGGATGCATTTTGTACTTTGTTACTAGGAAATATTGCTTGTGCAGTGAAACCTGTGAACATGGAAGAAGTAGCATTAGATTTTGGATGAATAAGGATGAAAGAGACAGCGGCAGGGAATCATCTCCCCAAATCACGGTGCTCTCTGGCTCCTAGTCTTTAATTCATCCATGGGTCCCCCTCCCGCACGTCCTCGCCAAGCATCCTCTTCACTACATACAAACGCATGCACCCACATGCACGCGGCCGCCCTACCGTGCATCCAGCGCCTGTTCATTTACTGGATAAGTGACCCAAAATGCTTTATAGCATTTTTGCCAATATCTTGCTAATTGATCCACAAGCCCTTTCCTCTGGTGGATGGAGGTATTTTATGTTGTCAGTTCTTATTGGATTTCCTTGCTAGATTGTTGCCATTACAATTGTTTCATAAATTGAGATCTATTAGAGAGAAGGCGTTCAATACTGGAGGTCAGAGGTGGGAAGCGTGGGAGTCACAAGGCTTAGAGAACTGACTTTGCAGAAGGCCTATGGGGTCACAGGGTGTGGGTCGGGGTCTTGTTGATGGAGACCACGTGGGAAGAGGTGACCCTTGTAGTGATTTTCTCATCTGTGCACAGTGGTGGGAAATCATGTCGCACAAAGACCATGCGAGACAATTTGTTTGGATCAATCTAACAGGCGGACATCCAGCCTCTCCTGTTCTCCAGCATCCTCAAAAGGCCAGCAACATTGATCTTCATGTCAACACTCGGGAGCTTCTTGCCTGGGAGGCTCCCTTAAGAGTTGCTTCTATCCCTGCAGTCGACCAGAAACCCCCAGGAACTCCCAGTTTGTCACTGAGTCTACATGATAAATTAAAATGCCATACACCATAGAGTTTAAGCAAAGATTAGCTAAGAGATAAGCTACACATTGCTCAAGATAAAATGAGATCTAAATTCACGTAATGATTACTTTTAAAACTGGGAATCTGAGGCAAAGGGACAAAAGGTTTGAATCCATTCTGGGCAACTTAGTGGTTTCAGGACACCCTGTATCAAAATTAGAAAGTCGCAAAAGGGTTGAGGATATAGGTCGGTGTAAAGGCCCTGAGTTCAGTCCCCACTACCCCCCCCCACACACACACATACATAGACACACATTACAGAAGAGTGATAAGGACCCCTTCCGTCTTCTGTGTCACATACAATTTCATCATCTTCACACCATAATGAGTCATTCCTAATCCTGATGAGATGTTCTATTGTTTGATGGCACTGTTTTTCTGCCACTAAGTACCCTAAGCCAAGAGCAGCCTTACCGGCCCATTGTTCATATTGGAAAATGGAACTCAGTGGAGTGACCCTGTGCTGTGCACGCAGGACTGACCAAGCTGGCTTCCGCCTGCGGAGCACTCTGCATTCAGCACATGCTCCAGCTTTTCTACTTTCTTAGGTTTTCTTTTCCTAAAGTGAGGTCAAATCCTTGGGTCACACAGAATGCCCTGTATCCCTTCTTTGCTCACAGGATAGCAAGAACTCTCAGGTGAAATGCAGACACCCGTTCTGCTGCTTTGCCAGATTGTGTTTGCACTTGAAGAGTCTCCACGGGATCTTCTCAGTGTCAGCCAGAAGCTTTGTTTTGAGTTTTCCTCAGCTCACACGAGGCTTCCTCTAGCTGTGTGCCTCTTCTTTTTCTGTGCATAAAAGGGAAACTGATCCATTGACTAGCTAAGATGTGGTGACGAGTGACCCTCCTCCATCTCTTCCCCCTCTACGTGGGAGAGACTATTGCAGAAATCAGAAAAAAGCATCCTCATGCTCCAGCAGCCAATGCGCCCTTGCTCTGCCCACCTGCCCCTTGCAAAAGGTGAACTGCACCGGGTTGCCCGTAAGCCCCCCAAGGGACCACCTATGAGGCTGCCACCTGCTGAGAAAGTCTCTCCAGCCCTGTCTCCTATTAAGCCTCACAAGCACACCCAACCATTCCTCCTAGGTCCTCTCGTTGCCACCTCGCACCCTTCTCCCCCTTATAGCAGAACTTCTAAGAGGCATTTGAACTGGCCACCTGAAAAAAGATTCTCCCCATTCCCCTACAGCTGTACTGCCCCCACCCCACCCATCTTTGGTAATGCGGGTTGGGCACCAAAGTGACTAAGTTGCCCAGAATGGACTCAAATATGTGATCCTCCTGCTTCCACCTCCTGGAGTGGTGTGATTTCAGGGTTGAGTCACCACACAGGCTGTCACCACTGTCTGACAACAGCTATCAGCCACCTTCCCTTTGGAAATCACCTTGGTCCTTTTCAGTTCTTGCGCTACTCCATGCGGTATGATTGACAGCATCTTCCAGGAAACACAGCTCCCTGCTTCCAGGAAGACATCTTTTCCTGTTGTGTTTCCTCACTTGCCAGCTGCTCCTTTTCTGGCTCTTTTCCTGACTCCCCTGAACTTACCCTCCAGCTGCCCCAGGGCTTGCTGGCCTACTTCCCATCTCTGCCCTCCCCCTTGTGGCCTAATCCACTCTGTCTACCCTCATGACCTCAGATAAGATTCAGAGCCTGCTTACTGTCGAGCTGCTGTGTCCTTCCCAGGTCTTCCCGTTGGGCCCTGGTGGTGCCCATGCAGCTCCTCTTCGTGGTCTATGGTGGAATGACCGTTGGGCACTCCAAACTCAAGGGTCCAAGCTCACATCTCTTCATCTTCCCCACCTCTTGTTCGATAGCAGCTCCTTTCTTCCTGTTTCTCAGACAAAATCCTATAGCATCGTCTGTGACTCATCCTTTCACTGTACCTCACAAGCAAATTGGCACCCTGCAAACCTACTCCAGCATCCAGTGGATTTTCAGTGCATCTGCTGCTCCTGCCCTGGCTTCAGCAGCCAGCAGCGCCCAGTGTGTGACTCATTTCCCTCCCACTCTTCCTGACCCCACACAGAGGCCTCATCTCCACACCAACCAGCAGTTTTCACACCTGCTTGGAAACACACTTGTCCTGTGCTTCTGAAGCTCACCCAGTGCCCTTCAAGGCCTCACGTCTTTTCTTGTCCCCTCCTGCTGTGGATGCATGGGCCCTCTGACTGCCCCTCAGGTCTGCTGTATGCATTTCTTGGGCATCTCCAGCTTGCTCTTTCGTGTTCCCAGTGATTTCTCCTCTGATCTTCTGATTGCCACTTCTTTCCTCAGCCACCTACTTAACACTGCAATAGTGACGCTCACTCCCCACTCTCTTCCCTATCTCATTTTTCCAAAGCCCCCCACTCCTTCCCAGTACAGTTGATAATTTATTTCATTGTTTTTTTACTGTTTCCTCTAATGAGGACTGAGATCCATCTTTATTTTTTTGCTACTGCATCTAGAATACCTGGGGTAATAACCGGCGTGCACTAAACTCACCTGCATGAAGGAAGAAATCCAGTGATTGCCAGTGATTAAGAGTGAGAACTCAAATACAGATGTGCATTTTTATTCTTTGCTCCAGTTCTTGACTATGTTTCCTACCTGTTTATCTCATGAAAAATGAAGCATTCCCTGTGTACATTGAAACAGAGTCCTTGTGGAAATAACCTCACCAGGCACTATGGAAGCACCTGGAGAAGCTCCAGCTCCACGAGTGAGCGTGGTTGACCTTGTAGATCCAGAGTCAAGAAATTCAAAGTTATGTACCGCCCATCTGCACCTCCAGAATGCTAAGAGTCCATGTGTGTGCGCCACCACACCCAGTACAAGCTTTTCTTTTCTTGGAATAAATTATAGGTCCTGGTG
The DNA here is from genome assembly GCA_004027915.1 of Capromys pilorides. Lineage (NCBI taxonomy): Eukaryota > Metazoa > Chordata > Mammalia > Rodentia > Capromyidae > Capromys > Capromys pilorides. The sequence goes on along the minus strand of PVKN010013934.1, from coordinate 5,347 downwards.
AGCAGAAACACAAAGGGACACATTTTAAACATTTAAACAAACAGCACAATAGAACACTTTTTAAAAAGATGAAAACTCATGATGAATCCAGTGAGAGAGCCTCCATACCCTCTCTGGGGTCTGAAGTGGGCCAGCACTGTGTTCCATGCAAAGTCTCAGTTCTTTCTTGCTACAAACTTAGTGTAAAAAACAACAACAACAACAAATATGCAGAAACCTCGAGTTGGTGTAAAAATCTTGAAGAAAGAATCTCAGCTAGTTGATTCCCTATCATAGGACATACCACTACCATTAGAAGTGAAAAGGCTAGAGGAGAAAGGAGACAGAAGGTGAGAATGAAGTCCACTAGGGGAGACTTGCAATTTAACCCAGATGCTGGGCTATTGTTTCCACATGGCCAGGGTTCTCCTTTCCTGTTTTGAGGCTCAGTTGTTCGTACCTGGAAAATCAGCCTATGAAGTTGGTTATGGTTTAGGATTCTGGAATACCTGGATAAAGGGATGGTGGGGAGGTGATTTCTGACTTTCTCCTCCAGCTAGAAGATTCTTTGCTATAGCTTTGTGCAGCATTGTGTCCCACACCCCCAAAGTACCACCTGCCCAGGCTTGTAGCAAAGAGTGAGGCCATGGCCTCTGACCAAGCCTTTGACCCTGTCATAGTGGGTATCATCTTGAATAGCTGCAGTGATGGCATCGCCACCACAGGCTCAGCTGCAGTTCAACTTCCACTGCTCCTGTGTCCTCCAGCCACGGCTCCTCTCCTGAGTTCATCACCCCAGGTCTCTGACAATAACTGACATCAACTGAACGCCTGCTGCACACCAAACTCTGAGCACATGCCAGCCCCAATCTCCAAGCGGTGCTTCCAGGGAAATACAATCATTTCCATTTACAAATGGAAACCTATTATTATTCAGAGACCGTGCAACAGCACAGCAATAGTGAGCAGAGAATTGGGAGTTAAACCTGACTCCAAACACGAGCTCTGTCAAGTTCACAGCTTTCTTTCCAGTTTTGCTCTGCATTCACAGTCCACCCTTCCTCAAACACGCCTCCGCTGACAGCCAGGGCACTCTCAGGGCTGCTCCAGGCTCTGCCTCCAGAATTAGATTCTCCTCGAATCCTGCATGCATGACAACCCTTCCAAGAGCCATCTCCAGGTGCTCAGTCTCCAGCCTAACTCAGTCCTCCCCTCCATGCTATCTGGAGTGGTGACATCTCCCGGCAGCCTCAGATGATAGCCACGTAGGTGCTGTATATAGTTATAAGTTTAATTCCTATTGCCAGGTCGAAAGGCTTTTTTGTTACATCAGGAGCAAGTCTTCCGCAGCACAGATCACCCCAGGAGGCCCTTAAGGACGTTCCCACAAGTCACATCCTCCTTTCCATACCAGGGTGGCCAAACCCAGCCCAGAGGTGGACCCAAGACTGCAGTGAAGGGAGCTAGAGAAATAAAGGAAAGCACCTGCCCTGCAGAAGCCGCTGCAAGAAAGGCCTCGCCTCGCACCCTCTCCAAGGGCTGGCTTTGCTGATCCACAGACAGCATCCTTCCCTAGCTAGAGCAGTCAGAGCTGCCGTCCAGACGACCGCTTGCAATCCCCTGAGGTGCTGCTTCCCTGATCCTTAGTGTCCAAGGGCCAGCTCCACTCTGGTCACTGCCAGCTACAGAGCAGAGCCAGAATAATAAGGCGGTGTCATCTACCAATGACTAAACTACTGAAAGCTATGGCATGGCAAATGTCAACTATAAGTTGGTTACCTAAATAAAGCTCATTTAAACACTTGAAAAAATTCCTCTCCTCCCCCAAATTCTGGGGCATGGACTCAAGACCTTTCACTGACCTGTGTTCCAAATTTTATTTCAGTTTAGTTTTAAGTTAATCTAACATAGGATCTTACAAAGTTGCTAGGTTGCCCAAACTGGGCTCCAACTTGAGATCCTCTTGCCTCAGCCTCCCAGAGTGCACCAATTACAGGCAGGCACCACCATACCACCAACAGAAATGTAACTCACATCGCAGGTGCTATATCTGAAGCAGAAACTTTCGGCACACAATCTTGAGAACTCTGGGAATCCTGGAGGGCTTTTCCGAGGTTTATAAGGTCAAAACTAACTTCGTGGTGATATTAAAATTTCAATTCAGTTTTCACTCACATCCTGTCCTGACCAAATACCAAGCTTTTTCACAAGCTCTGCAATGTGTGATACCAGAACCCACTGATGTCAGATGCAGGTATGAGAATCCTTCTATCTTCTGTTAAGGTAGGCCTTGCAGGGATTTGCAGAGCATCAAAGGATGTCACAATTCTCCTTTCTTAATTTTAGAAAATATTTTGCATAAGAGTTGCCCATGTTACTTTGAGTTTACTGCTATACTTATCAATACATTAGAACACTTTTATGTTTTTTATCATAACTTTTAATATAATGAGTAGTGATAGGCATACCTTATATACATAAAATCTCTTCTGATCTTCAATATTTAAGAGTGTGAATGGGTCCCCAAATTAAACTTATTTTCCTTTACATTATAAGTATAGGGTGTGTCTCAATTAAGCAATGCACATATCCTGATGAAGCAAATTTAATGTTGGTTTTATTAGAACAAAATATTTAAAGGAATGTTTAGCAAAGCACTGACAAATGGAAAACTCTAAAAATTAGTAACTGTAATTTTTTTCTTTACTGGTAAATACACAGAGTTTGTATTTGCTGTTTTAGAAGTGTGTTTTGTCTGCAACAGAATTCCAAAGTATCACCCTTAGGAACAAGTACGTAGGAGAAGAGCCGTCACCCATCTAGGGCTCACCCTGACTCATGCCCCCTAATAACTCCTGGACATTATCATGCCTAAGACACCTAGAACTTGCAAGTCATGGCTGGAACTGGGAAACCCCGTGAGCTGCATGAATCTTAGCCATGAGCACTAAAGCACCCCAGAGCCATCCTGGCAGAGGAAGGAGTCCATGCAACGGTCCCAAGGCATGCTTGGGTGGGTGGGCTGAAGGAATAGCCAAGTGGTCAGGGCTACTGGAGCCAGGGGAGGAGAATTAGACAGTGGACACTGAGGCCAAGAACATGGGGACAGATGAGGGTCCCCAGGAGCCACAGAGCTACTGCTAACGGCTCTGGTCAGGAAGCCATCGAGTGTGTTGCAGCAGATGCTGAGATCTGATTTAGACTTTCGAAAAGTTGCTCTGGCTGCTGTTTGGGTGTTGCGGGGTGGATAGGAGCCCCTCTCACTCCCCGGCTTCCCAGGCCAAACTACCAAGACTCAATTCATGAGCAGAGAAGGTGAATTCAAAGGGCAGGCTTCCGGGGACGATGGTGGTGAGCAGAGCCGTGGGCACCTTTGCCAAGTAGTGGCATCAAGAGGAAGCTATCAGAGTCTGGGAGAAAGGACAGGGAGGAGAGAGGATTGCATGTTTAGAAAAACTCTGCAGGCACTTCTGACAGTCCTCCTCCTTCTTGACGTTTGTCTGTGAGTACTGAAAAACATTCAAGATTTTCACATTGAGGCTCTACTTGAAAGAGACTGTGCAGTGAGTACAGAGTAAACACAGTTGTTCCCTGCCCCCAGGGGGAAAGGAAAGGCACAGACTGGAAGATGCAGTGTCACAGACAAGTGTTGGACACCTGCTGTGCTGCTGACTGGTCTGTTCCCTCCCAGAGCCACTGCAAGGATTACAGGTGGACTCCAGGATCCTCTTGAGCCTGGAAGATGCTGCGCAGAAGCTTGGTGCTGTCATTCACTTATCCTCTGTATTCAGATCCATTTTTCTAAAAGCCTGATTTCTTCCTGTTGCTCACCACCCTTCCTGACAAAAGTGCAATGACTTCTTACTCAATGAGAATGGTAATTCATCTCAGAGATCCTTTCTTATGCCTGACATTTAATGCTCACTGAGCATGGATCGATCTACCTGTCTCACCTTACCCTGGCGTCCCACTGGGGTCAGTACCCAGGTGGACCATGTCCAGTTAAACCAAAGCTTCCTGCTGCTCTGGCCTTTTGTTGCCTTAATTCACTGGTTTATCCCATTGCCTGCAGCAATGCCTGGCTGGTGGCAGAAATTCAATAAATGCTTGTTCAGTGGCTAAATGCAGTGTGGACAGCCACTAATTTCTAATAATGTTCTGTGCAACCCCCTTCAGGGTTGGATTTTAGATTCTTTATGACTTGTGAAAAGTGTACTCACCAGTGAGAATGCAAATGTGGTGTTCAGGAGGTTATTGGATGGAGTAGAAAAGAAGCACAAAGATGAGACCAGTGTCTCCGGGTCTGGTATATGCAGAGAGGACTGGACAGAGGTTCGCAGGAGGCTCTAGCGTAGGTCCCTAGGAACCAGCCACAAAAACAGGTGGCCAAAGTGGAAGTGTCTTTACAAGAGCAACTAAAAGCTAGGTGTGATGGTGCCCACCTGTCATCCCAGCACTCTGGGAGCTGAGGCAGGAAGACTGTAAATTCTTGGGCAACTTATCAACTTAGCAAGACCTTGTCTCAAAAAAAAATAAAATTGCCTGGGGATGTAGCTCAGTGGAAAGGCCTTGGATTACATCCACAGCACCACTACACACACACACACACACACACACACACACGCACACACCTGAAGTGAATAACTAGGGTCACAAGTGAGAGGAGAATAGAAACTAGTTGTATTTCAAGGTGCAGCTAGGCAGCAAGGGCCAAGATTCAAGGAAAAAAGGAAAGGGGAGGGACCTACCTAAGGAGGTGGTTTTTGGTGACATTCAGCACACAGCACTGGCCTCGTGGGCTCTTCTCTGACAGCATAATGTTTGGGGTCATGAGGACTCTGGGTCAACTCAGCCCCTATCTCAGGATGGGACAAGGCCTGGATGTCACCATGGATGACACTCTGTGGGTCTTTTCTGCTCATTCCTCCATCTTTGGCATCTCATGCCTCAAAGCATTCGCTCTCTGGAGTGGAAAAACAGCCCCAGGCTAGGGATGGGATTTTACTTCACTTAAATTAGAAACAAGTTTATGTAGTGCATTGTATGCCCTTTCCACCCATAGGAGAAACTCAAATATCCATTAAGGTGAAAACCTCTCAGCACTCATGGAAGAAACCATCTGTTATGGTTTGTGTCTAGATGTGCCCCACAGCCTTGTGAAGTGTTGGATGAGGCTTTTTTTGGAGGTGGCTGAATCTAGAGTGTGTGACCGACTCTTAGTATGATGCTGGGATTAAGGGTGGGAGATTACTGGATCAGTCCACTAATTGGATTGGCACTGCCCTCATACCAGCAGCCTGGATAGAAAATAAAAGGGGTAGAAAGACACTGTTGAGGTTCAGTTATGGATTTTGCTGTCTTCTGACAC
>PVKN010013933.1:0-19552 GCA_004027915.1 Capromys pilorides | reverse complement strand
CCTTTTATAATGGCCTGGCTTTAGACAGCAGTAGCAGATAAACCTCATCAGCGGATGAACCTCATTGTTACTAAGCAATTCTTGAAACCCAGAGAATCAGACAGGGTCTGTTTTGAGGCCACAATAATGGCAACCATTTTTTAACTCTTTTGTTTTCTCTCTCTGTTTTCTTCCCAGTTTTAATTACAGGACTAAAGAAGCAATTTTTGCTACAGTATCAAGTGAGTTATGTAGAGCAAAAGCTCTCTTTTATACCTCTTTTTTAATATCTGGAGCTGACTGTAAGATGAACTTATCTGTAGGAGTCATCTATCTATTAAATTAATATCTCATGAAGTATGTTTTACCAGTGCCTCTATTAAACATTTTAGGAAATCAGAGAGATGTTTTTCTTTTTCCTAGTAAATAGCTAAAATTTAACTGAAGGCTTGGTTCCGGTTCTTAGACCCTTAAGAGTACACACTAGAAAATGGATTTTTTTAGTCTCCTGCCTGGCTATTAGGCCAGCAGGGGTCTGATATGCTTGGGCTCCAGTGGGAACAGGTTGTTCCACTGGTTGTCTATCTCTTGTCTGCTCTGTATCAGTTTCCTTGCTTTGACCTTACTCTTAATTTTCCTACCTGTTTGTACTTTCCTTTTTAGAGGCATGTACAATTAGGAGAATATAAGGCTGGCCAAATAGCTCAGCAATTTAAAGCTCCTATAAGCAGGCACAGGGGCCAGGGATTCAATTGCTGGGCCTGCCATGCCAGCCCTGAGCCTGGGTGCACTAAGACAGGAATTGAGACTAGGGCATGATGGCACACGCTTATCATCCCATCTCTTGAGGCTACTTAAAATTAACAATATGGTATTTATCTCTAAATGCAATATAAGCTTGTAATGTTGCATTTATTATTAGAACACAAAGTTTGATTTAAGATTAACTTTCATAAGACTGAGTAAGTCCTCTAAAGATATCAATGTACTTATCAGAGTCATCAAAATATCTTCTAAAATCTATTTTAGGTCACAGAGAAAAAGACACATGACCTCTGGAGGTTCTAAATTGCCCATTTACTTCTTTAAAGGGTATTGTCCTTGAAAAGCTTATATGAACTCAGCTAAGAATGGGTGTAACCTTGTAGAGGCCCAGATTGCAGCTGGTCTAGAAGCTCCACCCTTTAGACTGAAAAGGTGGATAGGAGAAACTTACTTTCAGTAATGAGGCTGTCATATAAGGCCATCTTGTCCTTAGGCTCACATCTACATTTCAAAACTTAAATAACCTTCTTAACGCAAACAAATTCTGAACATAATAAATTTTTACCACTTTTCTTTTTACAATACCTTTTTAGTTGTAAAATAGCATCATAATACTTTCCTTTACATTCTCTTTGTTCTTTTTCATCATGTAAGGATTGAACATCTTGCAGTGCCTAATGAAGCACTCTAAAGGAGTAAGAGACTTTGTGAGACAACCTGGAATTCAATAGAAAGTGCCTTTTTGGGCATCCGCACCCTCTTTCTATTGATTCCCTCCCCCAATACATCCCCTAAGTAGCCCTCTGCAGAGCAGGTGGATGCTCCTGTTGGAGAGAAGAGAGACAAGATCCCACCAGTCTATCCACCTTCAAACTGGTGTGTAATTCCTATCTCTTGAAACATTTCACAAACCCTTCACTTACTCCTACTGAATATTTGTAAGCAAAAGTTACAATTGGTCCAGTGACAGAAATCTCTTCAGAAGAAAGCATAACTATTGCATAAAAACGTGAATTGGAAGTGAGCACTTTTCAGGTTACAAAGAGTACTTCTAGAGATAGATAAAACAATTGACTGGAGGGATTTGGCCCCGTGCACTGAGCCAAGTCTCCAGAAACTTGTTTTCTATCTAATCATCTAGGTAAACATTTTTAGCAACTGGACAAGATTTAAACTTTAAGCTCAAGGGTGAAACTTGTATATATCATCTAGCAATCACATTTCACATGCTGGCAAACACTTTAAAGCTGACAAAAATCTTTTAGTTAATTGTATAAGGTACAGATGTAAATCATTTCCCCCTAATAGCCACTGTAGAATGTAAACTATTGCAAGCAGAAACTCAGCCTAACTTCTGAAGTAGTAGCTTATTAAGCTGTCCTACTGAAAAGCTCAGGTAGAATTCCTAGTTTCCTAGTAAAGAGGGAAAAAAGTACAATAGGTAAATGGAGATATTCTGGTGGTCAAGAGCCAGTTGCCATCAAGCACCTTCAGGTATCAGCCAGAGAGTAGCCCTGGGCATGACCCTTAAGGTGTTATCAGGGTCTATTGGCTCGCACAACCAGAGATCCATCACCAGAAAGAAAATCAACCATTTCTCTGGTCAACAATCCATCTGCCATAGGCTTCAGTGGAGGTTCACCAAAGAACAGCTGGGGAAACCTGTTCTCTGCTTCAAAGAGTAGCAGCTGGTCTAGGAACATTTACTAGCAAGCAGAGTAACCACTGTTTGTCCACGTTCTATAAGGGATAGTTAAAAGCTTGAACAAGATTACTTAGCACTTCATGGTAAAGGCTTTAAAGTGCAAAACTTAATTATTATGTAACTAATAATTAGGCCTAGGAGAAAAGATTACGATCCTCCCTTACACTAAATGTGTTTTGGTCCCATACATGTGCTGTTTTCAAAGACAGCTCCTTTTGGTGTCACCCAAGAAGTTGGTTCTCCCCACTGGGTCTCAGGTTTAGCCTCCCAAAGGAGACCTGCCCTGAACACTAAGCTGGGACATGGCTTTTATATGTGTCCTCCTGGATGGGCCTAGTCCTCTTTGTCACATCTGACCCAGAGATAAGATATGTGTCCTTTTTAAAATTACTTTCCTTCTGGGCATTAACAAACGCTCATTTTCTAAGGGCTTCACTTAGTTGGAACAGTCTATACCATTTTCTCTCCTTTTTGCATCTTAGGGAAGGGTCTATAGGGTGTCTAGGGTCTCACTATCAGATTGAATTTGTACACAGGCTGCCTGTCCAGCCTCAAGAGATGGGATGATAGGCATGTGCCATCATGCTCTAGTCTCAATTCCTGACTTAGTGCACCCAGGGTCAAGGCTGGCATATCAGGCCCAGCAATTGAATCTCTGGCCCGTGTGCCTGCCTATAGGTGCTTTAAACTGCTGAGTTACTTGGCCAGCATTGTATCCTCCTAATTGTACATGCCTCTAAAAAAGAAAGTACAAAGAGGTAGGAAAATTAAGAGTAAGGTCAAAGCAAGGAAACTGAAACAGAGCAGGCCTGACATTTCGTCTAGCATGTAGAGACGGATCAGAACCAGTATATCCCAGTGAAACCTGTCCTCCAAGTCTGTAAGAACAGTTGCCAACCTAAAGTCATTTAGTTGGCAAAAGGAGTCCTGTGTTTTATAGATAGGCATGTATATTTTCTAAGTCTGAGCTAGATTTAAAAGTCTTATTTCACAGAAGTTTACATAAAGTTCACTAGGAGGCTTATTAATGTTACTCTCTCTAACACTGTTGTCTAAAGTCAAGCAAGAAACACCTGTACATTTAACATCTAGTTCAAATGCAATGCATGCATGTACATAAGTCATAAAATGTCCTATTAGAGAAATATTATCACCTTATATAGCATTTCCATGTTTTAACCTAGATTTACAGCACAACATTTTGACCAACATTTTAAGAAAACCATATGAGACAAAGCATAAGCAATTATAAGCAATTTTAACAGTACTATGAGAGCAAACGGTATGAGGCAAAACATGAACAATTTTGAGCAATGGGCAAAGACATCAACATTTAAAGTATAAAATTTGTTACCTAAGGCAGTCTCACTTCATAATCTATGACAGAAAAGCAAACTCATACCTCCGTCCAAAGATCTCGGTGGGAAACTCCAAATGATGCAGAAAGAAAAACTAATCTGGGGTGAATGACCTCCAATATGGAACCTTCAAATGATATAGGGAAAACTGATCCTCCACCTGAAAAATACCTGGGACGAATTCGTGGTCTCTAAAACCAAAGAATGAATTTTAGAAATAAATGGAGGCAATGAGCAGAATATATTTGTTGAGGGAAAGAAAGCTCTGTCCAAGAGAGAGACAGGAGGGGGTTCTGAGTGGGTGTCCCCCCAGGAAACTATCTCTTCCAGGGACTTGTACAGAAGAAAACCACATGGTGAGGCAGGTCTAAGGTTGTGGAGAAGACATGGGAATGCATTTAGGTGGGTATAAGATGGGACAAAACTATGATCAACCAATGAGATTACAAGCACCATTGCTCAGGTAAAATAGATTAAAATTGGGATCCAATGGGAAGGCAAGTCATGTAGCAAGCGGGCAAGAACACCACCTATTGGGCTTGGGCTTGTAACTCTTTCTAGGCTCTTTCAAAGTGATTGATACTTATTTAGCTTATCAATTCCTGATGCCCAGCCTTAAGGAAGTATGTAGTTGCTTTCATTTACTCTTGTCTTGAGATCTGGCCCATGGCAGAGGAGTGTCTGTCTCTAGTTGTAAAGTCACCTTGTCTTCCCTATTGTCCTTGAGGACCTGGCCCTATCTAACTGCCTATAATGTTTCTATCTAATTCAGCTACCTACAATAATCAGAGAAGGCTTTTGGGGAAGGAAGTCCCCTGAGATCTGAATGTGAAGTGAGCACACGTGCTGGAGGTCCCCAAACCCCTGCACATCGCAGACAGCAGTGCAGAAGCCTAGCCCAGCTTCATTTGTGTGGATGGCTGAAAGAAAACTCCACAGATGCCATTGTTCCCATCTGATGATGGGAAAGTTGAAGCTCAGGAAGGTTTTATTTTGGTGGGCGGGGGGTAGGAGAAACAGTTTACAGGGTGTTCAGGGTCTCACTACTAGATTAGACTCAAAGTGATCTGCCTGTTTACAGCCTCCCAAGAGCTGGGGTTACAGGCGCATTCCGCCATACCCACTCTCAATGGCCATCTCAGTGTGCCCCTGGGGCAGGGCTGCCTGCTAACAAGAAACTTTAATCCGCTGAGCTATTTGGCTGAACCTCTCAGGAAGTTTAAGCAACTTGCTCAGAATTACTTTATACTATGTACTGCCACTTCTCAGAATTCTTTAACTTCCTTTTGGAAAGTGCAATTGCATATACACCTATCAAAAGTATTAACAGGCATTCTCTAGGAAGTTTACTCACTTCCTGTCCATACCATTCCATCCCCACTCCCTAGTATTAGTTAAACATAATTTGCATCGGCTTTCTGGGTATTATTCAAGTGTTATGGACATAGGTACAGTAGTTGCAACTAAAATAAATTCTAGGGCCAGAAGCCTGGAAAGAATTAAGTTCATGAAGGAAGCTACCAGCTTACATTCTCATGCAGCGTTACATTCTTATCTTCCTTCTTTGCCCAAATACATTATATAAACTGTCCTGTATATTCCTTGTTTCAGCAAAAATATATCATGGAACAGAGCCTAATTTCTCATATTGCCATACACCATCCTCAAGAGGAAGTGAGCAATATGGCCTTCACCCTCTATTGATGTAGGCCTTTACTAGTACACAATGAATATTCTTGTGCATATTCCAATTTGATAGATAAGACCCCTGGGTCAGAGTCATTGACGAAGGTTGCTTTCTTGTCTTCCACTGAGGTAGAAGGTCCTTACCCGTCGTTAGTACCTCATAGTGTCTCCCCAAAAGTACATCAGAAAACTACTGTGTGGCCTTTTGGGTTGTTATGCATCTTAAATGGTACCTTGGTGTAGATATTAATTTGTACCTCCTCTGTTTATGGCAAAATTCACATTTTTTTTCTAGGATGTGAGCTTCATGTTTTCCATACTTTTATTTTCTTAGTGACATGTGGAAGAGGTTAATTGTTTGGAGGAAGGGTTGCACTTGTTTTGCCGTGAGGAAGGTCTTAGCTGGCAGCATAAAACTTATCAATCCTCCTTCTGTTGTAGGCAACTGAATTAGATAGAAATATTATGGGCAGTCAGAGAGGGCCAGGGCCTCAGGAAGCAACATGGAAGACAAGGGGACCTTGAAACTTGGAAGAGACAGACACACTCCTATGGGCCAGATCTCAAAACTAGAGGAAGCAAATACAGCTACATACTTCCCTAGGGAAGGGCATCAGGGGTTGATACTATACATAGGTATCAATCACCTTGAAAGAGTCCATGTGTCACTAACTCAACTCCAACAGGAAGAGACCCTGTCCCGTATTTGTGCCCACTAGCTACATGACTTGCTTCCCCATTTGGTACTGGATGTAATCAATTGTACCTGAGCAATGGCACTTGTAATCTTATTGGCTGACCACAGTCTTGTCCCACCTCAGGACCACCTAAATGAGTCCCCATGTTCAACACCACCTTAGACCCACCTCACCATAAGGTGTTACCCTATAAAAGTTCCTGGAAGAGACAGCTTCCCGGGGATAACCCGCTTGGACCACCCTTCTATCCCTCTCTTGGACAAGAGCTTTCTTTCCTCCCAATAAATATAATCTTCTCTTACCCTCCATTTGTTCCTAAAATTCATTCTTCAGTTTTAGAGCACATCAACTCATCCCAGGTACCTTTCAGGTCAGGGTTTTCAATTTCTCTGTTTCACTTTTATGGCATAGAGATGGTTGCAACATGCTGACAAGGCTGTCTGCATTTTACCCATACATTTTTCTAGTAATACTTTGCTTTTTCTTTCTATTTTCTCTATTTTATTTTTTGTAGTACTAGGGATTAAACCCAGGGTCTTTATACTGAGCTATATCCCTTTCAATGAACTACAGGTAGCCTTTTAAAAATTTTTGTTGTTGTTGTTAAATTTTGGCACAGGATCTCTAAGTTTTCCAGCATGGGATTAAGCTTGCAATCCTCCTTCCAGACCATGAGTTTCCCTTTTGTCACAGAGACCTCCTGCCCTCTGGAGATGATCCTTGTGTGTGGTAGTGAGACGCAAATATAACTCCCAAGAACTGAGGTACAAATTCTGATCTGCTTATGCCTTTTGATGTCACCTTAAAAAGAATCAGGAGATTCAAGATGAAATTATCCAAACTCTAAACTATGTATCTAACTTACACAAAATCAATGTGATGGCAATAAGAGTCACAAGTCCTGGCAGGGCTATTGGCAGGCTGTTTCAGGCACCCCAATTATTTTCTAGCTGATCTTAAGAGGTTGAAGGCCACATGACTGGGTGTGTGCAAGAGGACAGGAGACAGCAGCACAAATTCTCCAGAGGCCTCTTTGCTTCCACGTGGTGCTGGACTTGCAGTCAGCAGACCTGGGTTTCTGTCGTACCTTGAATCCTCCCTATCTGTGAGATTTGGACAAGTGATTTCCTTCTCTTGACTTCCACTGCATCAGCTACAGAGGGAGGAGTTTGCACCATGCCTTTTTGGATATCCTTAGCATTCCCTAGTTACTTATGATTTCCAGAGGTTCGCAGTGTTTCCGCAAGCAGAAATACCAAAACAAGACCCAAGATTTGGAGGCAGGTTTCTTTGATGTCAACAGGCACTCACCAGGGTCATTACCAAAACATCAGCCCCTCATCTCTGGTGATCTAGAGTTTATATGGGATAAGAAACCAGGAAGCACAGAGGCACAATGACTTGTTCATGTGGGATTGGTTTACATAATGTGCATCGTGTGTTACAGTGACCAATCATTTCTAACAAAAGTAACAGGAACTATAACCAGAACTATTACCTGAGCAACTTGCAAACTGAAGTGTACTAGCTGGGGCTTGGGGTGGGGAGCATCTTCCACTACAGGTCCAGCTAAGACTTAACTCCAGTTTTCTACTATTTTGTAGATTTCTACATATGTGAAAATAATACAACAACAAGCATTTACTGCCTGTCGCTGTTCCAAGCAGTTTTCAAGAATGAATGAATTTATCCCTTTGAACCACACTGGGGTGTAGACACTGCGCTTCTCATTTTGTAGATGAAGAAAAATGAAAGATAAAGATGTCAGCATGAAGCAAATGTGACAGAGGAGACAGGGAGAGAACAAAAAAAAAGTGATCCCAATGACCTGTAGCTGAAATGTCTGACTCTCCAAAATTTCACAAAAACTTCCAGTTATGTCAGCAAATAGCTGGGGTCACTGGGGAGGCCTACAAGGAGACCAGATGCAGTGAAGAGCTTCCTAGAGAGTGCACTTCTGAAGGAAGGATGCTGGAATTGGGTTCATTTAGAATGTAAATGAAGAGAAAGGGATTGTTCATGTAGAAATATGAAAAAAGTGTATTTTTAGAAGGATGAAACCCTGATGAATAGACGCAAGGGTGGAATAAATGTGAAATATCTGAGGCATTGAAAGAAGGCAATGTAGCATCGCCACTCAGTCCAGTTTTCTAACAACTAGGTGTGCAGAGGTGCTAAGAGCCCAGCGTGCAGCTTCCACCTGAAGGCCTGTGTATAACTATTATGCCCTTTCTGTAACATCTGAGATCATCTCACAGTGCTCACTGGATTTCTTACACTGTCTCAAGAACACCAGAGTTGGGAAATAGGGAAGCAGCAGAGAATGAGCAAGCAAGATTCTAGCTCATCACGCCAGCAGATTGCTTTATGCTGGGTCAGGCAGAGCTCTTGAAACTCCAGAGTGGGAGATGGTGGATGATGCAGAGAAACAAGAGTCAGATTGCAGAAAGCTGAGGTCAGGCAGAGCTTCCTCTCCTGATGGGAGAGAAAGCACTGCCCATGTTCATTTACACACTGTCAGGGCTGGGGAGATAGCTCAGTAGAGTAAGTGCTTGCCTGGCAAGCACAAGGGCCTGAGTTCAATTCCCGGTTCCACAAAAAAAAAAAAAAAAAAAAAAAAAAAAAAAAAAAAAAAAAAAAAAAAAAGACAATGCATGCATTTATACACTGGCAGGGAGGATGATATCGCCAGGTGAGACACTTCTGCCTAGCAACCTGATTGCTTGGCTCCCCTCAGGCTCTCCATGTTCTTGAAGCTGGAACAGCTTGTTCATGCGGCTCACTTCAGGTGCTCCATGATCTTGGGGTTGACCTTGCCTTAGCCCCATATGTATGACTCACCTCAGCTGAAGACTCTCTCCACAACCTTATCTTCCCAAGCATCAGTTTTGTATCTGGATCATCCCCTAAGAATTTGTTTAAAGTAAAGACTCCATCACTGAGCAAAACTGGGAATCCTGGTGCCCCAATTCCAACATTTGATTGGAAAGGCTACTAAAAACTTGGGAGAGCAATTGGTTTGCTGGGGGCCACATTAAGAGAGAGAGCCAGCACCAGGATTCCAACCCCTTGGCTCCCATGGCACATCTCTTTCTGAATTGCCATGCCACTCCCATCCTTAGCTTCCAGAAAGCATCCTTTCATATGTTTTATAGTCTTTCTCAAAGCAGGGTAGCTGAAAAATGATTTCTATCCATTTGTATTGTCTTCTGTCTTAGTAGATGGAGAGATAGACATGTATAAAACGTTGTTTAAGTCCATAAATTCTCGACTTATTCATAGTAAGCTAGTAAGGGCAATGGGATGCTTCCGCCACTGTGATTCTACCAACCAGAGGACCCATGAGTTTTCTGGATGTCTCACGAAAAGAGTTAAGGAGTGAAAGGCAGGATAGGAGCAGAAGGGGCAGGAGGCATCAACAGCATCCGCTTCCATTCCCACACTCTTGTCCTTCATCAGGACCTCATTTATCTCATACCTTAAAATCTGAGATAAATCTCCTCAGAGTTCTCTCTGTTCCTTCCCAGCAAAACTATAAAAATAACCAACAAGGTCTAATTATGTTACGATTCAGTTACCTGAAATTGTCATCAAAAGCCAGTATTATAGGCCAGCAAGAGAGCTCAGCAGACTACGCACCTGCCTAGGCAAGCTCAACGACTGGAGTTCAATCCCAGCACCACACACAGTGTCAGCCTTGCCCCCGGGCGTGCTGAACAGGCCACCAAGTCCAGGCATGGTGGTGCACACCTGCAATCCCAGTGCTTATGAGGTTGAAGGCAGGGGGTCACTATGAGTGTGAGCTGCGTAGTGAGATCCTTCACACACACACACACACACTCACACACACACACACACACACACACACATCCAATACTATAAGTCTAATTTTGTCTAATTTTTGTCTAGTGTTATAAATCTAATTTTTTCTCAGATTCATGCTGTGACTCAGAAAAGTGGAGTATTCCTCCTTTATGCACCAAGGTCTACATTTTCACAAATGGAGACCTGAGCCCACCCTAGTGACTCCTTGAACATCTTCTCTCCTTGCACTGTTGGAAATGCTTTTCTCTATCTTTCAAGATCTAATTCATTGTCATCTCATTTGAAAGTTGTCCTTGAGCATGGAAAACAAGTGAGAATTCTTCCAGCTGGACTCAATGCAAAACCGATCATACAAGTTTATGACTGTTTTAAGATGATGCCTATGTCAACATAACCTGTGGCATTCTTTTTCATGTGTGCGTTTTATACGGGGTTTCACTATGCAGCTTAGACTCATCGTGATCCTCCTGTTTCAGGTTCTCCAGTGCTGGATTTACAGGCATTAACCATCACAGTAGGTCTTGGTGACTGGTCCAGGGAAGGGCCAGGAGGGCATACAGTACTGGAGATTGAACCCAGGTCCTTGTGCTTGCATAGGCAGGGGCTCAGACCAATGAGCTATTTCTGTGCATTTCTTTTGTTCTCTTGTAGAAGTGACCTGTACTAGGACAGAGATAGTCTTTATGTCTTTCTATCTTTTAAATGGGCTCTTACCACTCTTGAATCACAATGGGGGTTCAGTACAACATCTGATGCAAGGAAAGAGCTGAGAGATTCTAACAATTGAGCTCCACTAGTTCAGAACAAACCCACTGATAACAGGCCCCAAACTCAAGAAAAACTGCAGTAGCAAGTAACTGAGGATCCTGCCCAAACAGAGGGGAAAGATGGAAGCTCATTTGAATGCAACTTGACAATAACGACACAGTCAACAAAACTTGTCCTAGCTGAGCAACACTCAAATGAGATAGACAAAGTTGCAGCTATGACACCAGCAGTGAGTGTGTCAGCATCCCAGCCACTTCCCAGCTATCCTGACTTTCAGCTGGCTCTGTCTGTTCTGAATCTCACCCATGGAATGAGCCCACAGGCCAGGTCAGAAGACTACTTGAATAATTACCACTAACATTTTGGATCTCAGCAGTTATGCCATAAAATTTAAACCACAACAGGAATCTGCAAAATCAACTCACTACAGAGCTGAGGATGTTATTGCTGAGCACCAGAGGCGGGGAACTGCCACTTAGAGTAACTGCTTTTTAGAATATGATATTTGAGTCTTTATGTTGTCACCTGAAGGATTTATTAGCCTTTTCACCCTCATTAAGAATTTGTTTTGCAGGCTCTGCAATTATCATCAGGCATAAAAATGATGATGTAAATGACATGAGAGGGTAAATAGCAAATGCAAAAAAAAAAAAAAAATGCACCTGGAATGCAGATTAAAGACCTGAAGATGCTTTTAATTAGAAAGGCAGAGTAAATCAGAGCTGATTCTGAAAGGAGGCATCGTGCTTGGCATTATAGAGATGAGAAGGGAATTTAAGTTCAATTTGCCTGAGATCTGAATCTATCCAGCCTGTCACCTCCACTTCATAGAACACAAAACAGAGTAGCAATTATCTTGGGTCCTGGCCATGGATGCTCAGCCACTCTGTAATGGAATTCTGTAATCGGCCATTGCCAAGTTTGAGAAATATAGAACTCATGGAGATTTGTCCCTGATGCTCACAAAATGAGTGTTTAATGGAGAAAAGATACAACACCACAAATGCACATGATGTAGGTGTTCATGTCATCATATTAGGGACCCAGGCAAGGTACAAACCAAAAGGTGGCCAGTCTTACCAAGAATGGCCATGCTTGGCATTGCTTCTAGGTGGAATCCAGACACCTGTCATTAAAAAATAGATTTTGAGGAAACAGGAATTGAAGGCAGGATGGTGGCTACCCAAAGCTGAGAAGAACAGAATGGGAACTGAAGGGGAAAGGTGGGTATGAGTACTAAGTTCTGATGCGCCATGCCACGTGCGGGAGGGGGCATAGACAACGAAAATGGACTCTAGCCTTTAGAAGGCTAGAATACAGAATTTAGCATAGAAAATGGTCCTCACTGACCTCTAAGAGCAGGGGCCAAAATATTGGTTGTCCTCTTAGCCCATCTATCTTTATAGTTTTGGTCTTTGTATTTAAGTTGTTGAATATCCAAATAAGAAGGGTTGTTTGTTTATTTGTTTGTTTTTGGTACCAGAGATTGAACTCAGGACCTTGTGCTTGCCAGGCAAGTGCTTATTCCACTGAGCTATCTCCCCAGCCCCAAATGAGAAGGTTTGTGATATATCATTTTGTAATAAGGGCAATGACCTTTATATTGCTATTTTTTCTGACAATCGAGCACCTTAGAAAACAAAATAGAACCATTATTACATAACAACCACGGATGTTCTAATAATTGAGTTTCTACAAAATACTATTAGGCAACAGTTATATAATTTTTACACAGAAACATTATAATAAAAACTATGCATACTATGGTAGTATGACAATTATAGGGACATTTTATAGCATAATTAAATTTCTGTTTTGAGATAGTGTATCTGTGTCTTAGCTCCTCTTCTCTCATTGCTGGGACAAACACCCTACCCTCAAAGTGAAGGAAGGAAAGGTTTATTTAGCTCACAGTCACTGGAGGTTTCAGTCCATATTCAGCTGGCTCCAAGGAAGAGTGACACATGGCAGAGGGCAACCTTCCATGGTGGCAGGCAAGAGCAAGAGCGCAGGGAGAGCTAGCAGCAGCTCAAGCAGCTAAGTTCTCTTCCTCCCTTACATTGAAATGCAAATCGCTTGCTCAGGGGAGTACCCATTTTTATAATAATCAATTACAAATTCCAGAAGCTGCCCCTTGACTGCATGAGGCTTTGGGGGGACACCTATGCACAAACCATAACACTCTCTTAATCAATCATCCCTGTTTAATGTATAAGAGGCTTTTACCTGGGCTCATTAACCTTTAACGAGATGTCTCTAAAGAAACTTGTGACGTTATCTGGACTGCTTAATAGTCAGGTATCTCTAAGCACAGTGGCACATGTGCAGTATTATATTACATAAGTTTTGTTGAAGGCAGATGCCTATAAGAAATGTCCATCACCATGAAGAATCTCTGTTTTACATTTTGCAAGACCTGTGCATCTCAAAGGCATGACCACATTTAATATAGCATGAGATGAACATATGTTGTATGTTATGTGTTGGTGCCAAAGGAAACGACGAGAAGACCCGATGAATGTAGCTTAGAGGTCTCACTGAGATTAGTCTCTCTCGAAGTGAGCCCCGACCCTCAGAAGTATCTCACTTTTATTTGGGGTCAAGGAATGTGCTCAGGTGCACGATCACCTTAGTAAAGAAGTGTTACAATCTCTGACCTCCGTTTGCCCAATGCTAGGTTCACACAAACACTAATGACAAAAGTTTCAAGCAAGGGAGGAGACTGCTAATGGAAAGCCTGCAGGGGAAGATGTTATCTTTCTCCTTGAATCTCAGCTTTCTGGGATTCCCAAACCACTGCTGTCCCTGGGCTTTGTTTATTGCTCTTTGCCTCTTGAGATGCTAATTACGTATCTCTGTAAACATATGAAACACCTTCATTTCTAAATGAGTTATGTACCATGAGCGCCTTCTGTGAGAAATCCTTAGGATAGCCTTTCAGAAAACTTAATCCTTTGCAGATGACCAATGTAAACATATCACGGTATATTTTAATAACATTTACTGGACTATCTCTCACAAAGCTATGGAAATCATTGGAGTATCCAATTAATGAACCAAGGCTAGAATAACTTTTCCCAGGCAGGTGCTCCTTTACTCACCAAATAGAGCCCCTGGCTAATGGTTTTCCAAGCCCAAAACGTCCTTATTTAGCTACCTTAACCAATTTCTGATGACCTACAAGAAAGCTCATTGTGTATCATTTGACCAGCTGGTAAGCTAAGTAAAAGCATGTCAGACAAATCCTTCAGAAATACAAAAAGAAAGGAAAAGAGAAAAAAGTTGTTGAGCTCAAATTAAAAACAGCTGTTCACAGATTGGACAGACAGACAAACATACACAGACAATTGGCTTAAATATCAGAGTAGCCACATATATTTTTGACTGGGTTGAATTAACATAACTCTTCTACAATTTTAGAAGTTTGTAATTATAAATAGACTAGTCAGAGTTTTTTTTTATAAGTGAATTATTTTCTCTTAAGAATACCGGCAATTTTCTCGTCCCTTTCTTTCACGTGGCTTTTAGCTCAGTTGTTTTTCACTCTGTGTCACCCACTCACATGTTTCTTTTTCACTTTTTCTTACCATCTCTGCGGCGTCTTGCACCAATTTCTTGAATCTCTCCCAGGTTAGGTCCAGCCCTCTCTTCATCTATCAGCTGTGAAGCACTCTCTGAGCCATCACAGTCCCAGGACTGAACATAAGCCTCTTAAGAGGTGGAACCAACTCCTTCTCTAGGTGTGGGACCATGATGCAGCTGAGAAGCATGCTCTGCCACTCAGATGGGCCACGCAGGATTTTCTGGAGAGGAAAAAGCATACCCTCGACCCCAAATTAGCATTATAATATATCCTTCTATTGTCCAGGAGGAAGACCTTCCCAAGGGACCCTTCCTAAACTCTTTCCTCTATCTTATTGAACTGTCTTTCTGCTGTTATAGTCTCATCCATCGCAGTATTGTAGAAGTTAATAGTATACAACATCATGTGGAGTCTGTTAGGAAGTGTGAATTTTGTAGGGAAGGACTCTCTTCTTTGTTGTAGTATTTCAATTTTGACTATACTATGAGTACATTCAACATTTCCTTCACCATGCGAGTTACAGAGAATTACCATGGTAAGGGAAATGTGAAAAGCATTATAAAACATTTGGAAGGCAGCGCTCTTATAAACTAGGCCACTGGCAGTCCTAAGTACCCACAGGCAGCCAAGGTACTAAAGACATCCAAGCAATGAGCTATGGCGTGTTTATCTGCTTCACTGGTGCAAGAAGAAGCAAAAAACCAATCCTTAGGAAGTATCCACTGAAACATGGACCCAGCATAGAGAGTCAAACTCAGGAGTGTGAGTGATAGCCATTTTCTAGGAATGACTGGGACATAATCCTCAGGGATGAGAGTGACAAAAGGTATATTTCACATGAGGAACATTGTTTAATGATCTGTAGGTCCTGTTTGTAGTTCCCAAGTCGAGAAGAACTGTGGGCAGTGCAGAAGCATTTTGACGGAAGATAGTGTGGGATGCAGAACCCTATTGAATGGCATCTGAAGGAGCAATGGAGATAGAAGCCAGCAAGCTGTCTGTAGCACCATTCATCTTAGTGAGAGGCACTGAAAACCGGGAATGGGAATGGAAATAACTGATAAGACACAAGACATAACACTACTGAAGGGTAAATCAGAGACTGAAAGAAATGAAAAGCTTCTTTCTGTCTAGTGTGCATGGTGGTAGTTTCAGTGTGGTGCACCACACCACAAATGTAAGTGTTGACAAACAAAGGTTACATGGAACAGATGAATGATTTTGTACCATCTAACAGCCTGTAATTCAATATAAAAGTCTTTTGTGCAGAAGAAAAACCCATGTCCTGTAATAGAGAAGAGGAGGCCAGACCGTCACCTCTCCTGCCAGAAGAGGAGCCACTGGTGAAAGCAGAAACACATTCCACTACAGGCACTGCGCTTCCTTTTGAAGAGAAGACAAAGGCATGAGGGAAACAAAATAATTATTAACTAATTAATTTGTCTGGAGGATAACGACAATAACACCTGGATGTTAGCTAACACAATCTGCCAAAAGGATGAGAACTGATATAACCACTGTTATTGAACAGAAAAAAGGAAACAATGATAGTTTGCATCTCATGTCCAAAAAGCTGAATAGCATGCACCCACCCACATGTGCCCAGCCCTGGCACAGCATCATAAAAGAGAACGCTGGCTCTATGTGGAGCATGTGGAATATATAGCCATGGTACAGGGTGCTGAGACTGCCAAAGGACTCCACGGGACATATGTTGAGTTGGGAAAATAATTCAAAATATTCGTTGATGAAGACAGGTCAACTCTAAGAAGCTGACATTTAGAGAGAGCTCACTTAAATTTTTCTGTGCTTATCCTCTGGACATAAGTGTTCTGGAGAGAAGATCAGTTTCCCCTTGAGGATGTCAAAGCAAGGCGCTAAATCATGAGTTGTTAACTTAAGGGCGGGGTGGAGTCAATTAATATTACCAATTAGAGTCTGAAAATCAGCTAGCCTTGCAAGTTGGTTAACCTGGACCTGAACAGTTTGGGACATCATATGTCTCTGTTGGATCAGGTGATCAAAATATCCAAAAGGTGCCATAGTATCAACCTTTTCAGAAGCCACCACTACTCATGGATTCTGAAGGCTTTCATCTAATTTGATTAATATCTGGAACAAGGTGAATGAAGATTCGTGTATTGGAAGAATGTCACCCATTATTAAGAACTTCGGCAGACACTTGGCAGAAGTCTGGTAAGCTCTGACCTTCCTTAGCCCCCAACACAGGCATGGAGCTTCTCCTGGTGCCAGTCCAAACTTTTAAGAACTCAGGAGGACTCTGAGTGGCCTGTGGGATGCAGGACAGCTATGATCTATGGGCCCAGTGTGAGCAGGCAACAAGCTTTCCTGGACCCATTCACAAAATTTGGCAGACTCTGGGTAGCCCGTGGGACTCTGTCTGGGTGATTCCTGTGGTCTTCAAAAATGCCAACATGCAGGAGAAAAAGGCAATCTCAATCCTCTCGCCCAACCAGAACAAATCCAGGAGACAAAGACATACCAGAACTTGGAAATCATACACCTGAAATCTCTGAAATGATAGCAATTGAAGTGAAGAAAGAAGTTCATCAGGCAATAGAAGAAGTAAGAGCAGAAATAATCTCTAGGGTCCAAAGGAGAACAATCAAGAAAGAGTTGCACAGCACAGGTAAAGGAGACATAGCTACAGCACCCAAGAGGCTGAAAACAGGAGAATCACTACAAGCCCAATCTATGGAGTGAGACCCTCTAGATGCTGTAAGAAATACATTAAAAAAGAAGGCATAGTTAGAAATATAGAAGAGACTAGAATAATGATGGAAACACTGAATGAACAACACAAGAAACAATTGGAATGTGTGAAACAGATTCAAACAGACATCTGGGGCATGAAGAACCTCACTGAAAGCTGGCATAACTGCTTGAATGAAACTGATGATAGACTTTCAGACCTCAGTGACAGTCTTGCAACTTATGAATGTGAAATGAAAGATCTCTTAAAACTAACCTAGGAAATGACAACTCAGCAGCTACAAGAAAAATAATGTAAGACAGTGGGCTCAAGTGCCTGCTTAGGCAGGCACAGGGACTGGGGTTCCATGCCTGGTGTGCAGTGCTGGCCCCGCCACCAGGGCATGCTGAGACAAGACTGGGGGTGGTGTCACGTGCCTGTAATCCCAGAGCTTGGGAGGCTGAAAGCGAGAGGATCATTATGAGGCCACGCTGTTAGTGAGATCCTGTAGACCCTATACTAAACAAACACACACAAATAATAATTAATAAGAACATAAGAAGAATAGGTGAATGAAGCAGCAGGGGAGACCATGAATGACATTAAAAGACTATTTGCAGAAGTACCAGCAGAAAATTTTCCAAATAGAAGAAAAGATACAGATGTAGAAATAATGCATATAGAACTGCACACAGCCATAATCACAACAAATCTACACCTAGACACATAATAATCAAGATCTAAGAAATTCAGCAAAAGAACAGAACATCACCTTCAATGGAAAGCCCATCAGAATCATGGCAGCTTTCTCAACACAAACCATCAAATCAAGAAGAGCTTGTAATGAAGTATTTCAGGTCCTGAAAAAAAATAACTTCCAACCCAGATTGATGTGCCCTGCAGAACTATCGATCAAGAGCCAGGGAGATAGCTCAGTAGAATAGGTGCCTGCCTGGCAGGCGCAGGGTTCTGAGCTCAATCCCTGATACCAAATAAAAAAATAAAATGAAAACTATCAATCAAATTCAATGGCAAAATAAGATCCTTGCATGACAAAGAACAATTGAAATTCATGACCACCAAGCCAACCCTACAAAGGGTACTGACAGACAGTCTAGAAAGAGACAGAAGTAATCACAGCTTCAAGAACAACAGAAAGGAACCACGAGATACAGCAAAAAAGGAAAAAGTACCAAACCTATAACAGGAAAATAACATGACAAAGATAAGCCAATATATATATATATATATATCAGTTATAACCATCAATGTAACTGACCTCAGTTGACCAACCAAAAGAAACACACTATCAGGAGGGGTTAAGAAACAAAATCCAACAATTTGATGCATACATGAAACGTATTTAACTCAATAGGAAATTCTCAGACTAAAAATCCAAGTATGGAAAACAGTCCTCCATGCCACAGGAAATCAGAAAATCCAAGCATAGCTACCCTGGTTGTTGACAATGTCAACTTCAAACCAAAGAGAGACATCTAAAGAGATAAAAAGAGATATCTAAAGAGATAAAAAGGTTACTACATACTTGTTAAGGGAAAACTGCAAGAGGAAGAGATAACAGTTATAGATTGTGTGTACCCAATGTAGGAGCACCCACCTACATAAAATGAACTTTAACAGATATGTAAACTCAAATGAGCAATAATAAAATAGTAATGAGGCACTTTACCACTGTCACAAAGAGATAGATCAACTAGGCAAAAAATCAACAAAGAAATAACAGAACTAAGGGCCAGCCAGATAGCTCAGAGGACTTAAAGTGCCTGCTTAGGCAGAGCACAGTGGCCAAGGTTTGATCCCCACCAGCCTCACCCCCAGGGTGCACTGAGCCAGCAATTGAGACTCGTCATGGTGGTTTGTGCCTATAATACCAGTGCTTGGGTGGGTGAAAAAAGGAGAATCACTATGAGTCTGATCTATGTAGTGAGACCACGTAGACTCTTACTAAATACATTAAAAAAAATAATAAGAACTAAACCAAACTTGTGAAGAAATTGACTTGGTAGACCTTGACAGAGTGTTTCACCCAACAACAACAAAATACACATTCTTCTCAGCTGCTCATGCTTCAGAATAGATCAGATATTAGCACACAGAGCACCTCTAAGTAAACATAAAGGAGCTGAAATTATCTCTTGCATATTATCTGATCACAGTGCAATAAAACTGGAAATTATTGACAAAAGAAACTATAAAAGCACCATAAACACATGGAAATTAAATAACCTCCTAAACAACCAGTAGGTCACAGACAAAATTAAAGAAGAAATTAAAAAATATTTATAATGAGATGAAAATGCAGATACCACTTAATAAAATCTGTGGGATGTAATAAAAGGACAATTTATAGCACTTAACCCACAAATTAGGAAAATAGAACAAGCACAAATAAACAATCTTATGCTGCACTTCAAGCTCGTAGAAAAAGAAAAGCAAGTCAAGCCCAAAGCC
>PVKN010013932.1:0-19567 GCA_004027915.1 Capromys pilorides | reverse complement strand
GGGGGAGAGAGAGAGAGAGAGACCATCATTTGTGCTTTGTTTTGCTCTGTTTTTCCAGAGCTCAAGACCTTCCACCACCAGGCAAGCCTTCTCTCCAGCTCACCCCTGCTATCATGCTTTGCATTTCTTTTCTCTAATTGTGCTTACTTTGCTTTTTTAAAATTATGTAGATACCTTCGTGGTCTAATGAGAGCCCAAAAGATGTTAGCATTCTAAAGTCCCAAAGTTCTTGATGGCTTTGAAAAATCTGAGATACAGTGTTGCCACTATTTTGTCACATTATTGTTTCCAAATTGTGTGTGTGTGTGTGTGTGTGTGTGTGTGTGTGTATAATTTGTTGTTTTTTAAAATCAGGAATTGAACTCAGGACCTCACACTTTCCAGGCAAGCACTGTGCCACTGAGCTATATCCCCAGCCACTATTTGTGGGTTTTGTTGTTGTTGCTTTGATTTGGTTTGGTTTGGATTTTTTGTGGTGCTGGGGGTTGAACTCCATGCTAAGCTACATATCCAACCTTTTCAATTTTTCAATTTTGAGATAAATCTCACTAAGTTGTCCAGACTGGGCTCAAACTTGTGATTGCTGTGCCTTAGGCTTCCTAAGAAACTAGGATTATAAACATGTGCTTCTGTGCCCAGCCCAAATGACCGTATTTTTCTTCCCAAGTAGGAAGAGTGACTTCCCCAAGCTGCTTTTTATTCAGCATGGTCTTCAAAGGATAGAAAAGATGAAGAATAATGACGAAAACCAAAATAATGGTGATAAGCATTAGACAGTGATTCCAGAGCTGGGCATGGTGGCACACGCCTGTAATCCCAGCACTTGGGAGGCTGAGGCAGGAGGATTGGTGAGAGTTCGAGACCAGCCTGGGCTATAAAAATGGAGCTCAAGGCCTGAACAAACAGCATAGCTAGACCTTGTCTCAAAAAGACAAAAAAAAAAAAAAAAAAATCAGGGTCAGGCCCCTGCTATTTTCTACTATAGAAAGAGGTCTCCCTTGGTGCCCATGAATGGGTTTTACTTCCTTTCTGAAAAAGTTCATCTGCATCTGATTAAGGTTAAGCTGTTTTTGCTCTTGAGAAGTGGTTCCCTGTCCAGGATGACCTGCAGCTACGGCAGCCCTTAGCTGTCAGAGTCCCTTCCTGTACTTGAGCGCAGTTTAGTAGAACAGGTGCTGAGCATACGCAAGGCTCTGGGCTCAATCCCAGTCCCAAAAGCAAGAAGGAATGGACTCTACTCCCCTACTTTAAAAACAGTATTGGGGCCGGCGAGATGGTTCAGTAGTCTAAAGCGCCTGCTTAGAAAACCTCAGGCAACTGCAGGGACTGCAATTCAATCCCTGGCACCACATGCTGTGCCAGCGCCACCACCAGGGCAGGCTAAGCCAGCCATAACATAAATAAATAAATAAACAAACAAACAAGCAAACAAATTTAAAAAAAATAAAAACAGTATTGTTACAAGTGTGTGTTTGTGATGCAAAGTAGTGGTATTGATTTGGGGAATTGGTATAGACATACAAGTTATGTTGCCCATTTTCTCTGTGTATGTGTGTGGTGCTGGGGACTGAACTCAGGACCCTGTGCTTGCCAGGCAGGCGCTTATTCTACTGAGCTATCTCCCCAGCCCCATTTTTTTTTTCTTTTTCTTTCTTTTTTTTTTTTTTTTTTTGATAATCTTGCCCATTTTCAATCCCTTTAGCTCCATCCCCTTTTCTATCTCTGAGTTTGCCTTCCAGTTTCCTGTCATCTCTGTCTCTGTCTTGTGCACATGTTCTCTCTCTCTCTCTCTCTCTCTCTCTCTCTCTCTCTCTCTCCCCCCCCCTATCTTTTTTTACTTTCTTTTTAATATATATATTTAGTACAGGGTCTCACTACACAGATTGGACTTGTAGTGATCCTTCCTTTTTTTTCAGCCACCTGAACACTGGGATTACAGGTGTGTGCCACCACACCCAGTCTCAACTGTGGCTCACTCTGGGGAGGGGACCAAACCCCAGCAGCTGCGCTCTGCCTACGCAGGCACTTTAGTCCGCTCAACTGTCTGGCCCGCCCTTCTACTTACTTATTAGGTTTCTCATACACTGTTTGCTTTCTTTAAGGAAATTCTGTGATCTCCTTCTGTAAAATCCAACAGAAGCATTAAAGCCAACATAAAATACTAACATATTTGTATTAAGTATAAAGTAGTAGTTGTGCTTCTACACTTCTAACCCTAAATTGTTTAGTATGTTTCTGAGGGAAAAGCAAAAAATCATTAAGGCAAACTATATTAATAAGGCATAAACTAACGTAAACAATCCAAAATATTTTGGGGGTTTTGTTGTCCTTGTTATCACTTTGTTTGTCATGCTGTTGACTAAAGGTTTGTAGAAAGGACCTGAAAGTTATCTCACTCAGCTTTTGGCATTTAATTTGAGCTCCCCGGACACTCATAACTTTCAGGGGTGAACAGTCGAGTCCCTGCTCATTCCAGAGTGAGCCTAGGCGGGTGTAGTCATGTCCTTACCACTGGCTGCTTGCGCACATCGCTGCCGAGCAGGCCGTGGCAGGCTGGGCAGTCTCTTCACGCTGCAGTGGGGTAGCGAAGACTCAGGCTGAACGGAAGTGTGCATCCTCGTCAGTTTTCCTCCGTGCATACTCCTGTGTCAAGGACATCGCAGGAGGTCCTTCACAGTGCAGATGGACTCTCTTCTGGACCATGTATTTTAAAATGAAAATTCTACTGGACTAATAAAAATGGCTAGCATTTTACATTTTTATCTGACTGGCCCTGCAATGCAGAGTTGGGAGTATGGCGGGCCTGTGCTCAGTGCCGAGGGGAAGGGTCAATGTGTATAATAAGGAGGAGGATATATCTGGCAAGGTTGGATCCGTGACCTCTTGCCCTCCAAAGCCTGAGAAGCCCCAGTGAATGCTCCCGATCTCCGCGGCGGACAGGCACCGTTCAAATGCTCTCCTGGGCAACTAGAGCAGGGGTTAGAGGTTAATGAATGAGTGCTTCCCCCACACTCTGAGTCCTGCTCAATAGTCATCTTATATCCAGGGGCTTAAATGGGGTCAAAACAGGACCTATGCACTGTATCCATACTCTAAATCTTTTTGAAGGGTTGATGTTCGAAGATGATGTCCTTCACCAGAGAAGGGAGAGGTGGGGCTCTTGTGCGCAGAGGGTGAGACCCCACTCCTGGCCCTGTCTGAAGGCAGGACCCAATGAAAAACAAAGTGGGGGATGTCCTTGCTGCCCCCTATTCTTCTCTAGTAATCCCTTAAAAAATAATTGCAGACCCAAACCTCTGGCCTCCAGCACATTTTCCACTTGATTAGAGGCCTTTGTGAGGCAGGGAAAGGGACCTGCAGACTTGTACATTGTGCCGGGGCCTGAAATGTCCAGCTGGGATTTTTTTCTATCAAAAGAGGATTTTAGTAAAACCATTATCAGGGGCTTAGAGGAGAAAAGCTGTTGAGCTGCAAGTGAGGGGGGTAGATTAGCATTAGTGGCTTGTTTTAGGCCCTGGGAGAAGGGTGGGAAGGTGTTTGCAGCCGGTCACACACAAGTTCCTTGATGTCTCCAAATTCTCGGCAGGTGTGGAGGTAGGAATGGCTGCAGGAGCGGGAGCCGACAGAATCGGAAGTGGCACAGGGTGGCTTGACCTTGGGGCCTCAGGCAGAAGGGTAACCTGAAGCAGGAGGCCCGAGAGGCGGTGCTTGACACTTCCTTGGTGGGGTTGGCCACAGCACTCTCAGACTTGCATCAGTACCAGTTATGTACATCCGGGTCACCTGGAACCACCACCCTCCCCGCCCCCGCAGCAGTCTGTGTGCCTTCCTTGACAGTGTTCAGAGACTGCAGTGAGAAATCATGAGACTAGAAGTTGCCCTGATGATTTCTTTAAAGGGCACATGAACACCTTTATTGGGGGACTAGGGTGGGATGTTGGGGTTAAGAGTACAGAGAAGGGGTAAGAATGCAATACAACACACCAGAAACTGAGGCAAGAGAACCTCTGTGAGTTTAAGGCCAGCCTGGGTTCCAAAATGCTATCTAATCTGGTCAGCAGTAGTGTTTGGACTATGTGGGTTTGAAAACTGAGCTCTGGGAGCCTCCTGGGTGAGAGGTGAGAAAACTTACTAGAATGCAAATGTCTATCTCCTTAGGGTTACTGGACTCCTCAGCTCCACCTCCTCTGACAAGACGGAGCATGGAGGCCTAAGTCAGGACTTGGGGGCCAAATACTGCCTGAAGGTCCTCCAGGCAGAATGCTACAGACAGTTTGCCCTGGACACACTTCTCTGTGTATCTGCTGTGCTTCTAGCTGCTTTCCCTACAAAAAAGGGAAGAGGGATAAAACAAAGCCATAGCTGCTGCCTGTGTCCATCTGCAGTGCCAGTGTGTGTCTGTGGTGGCCATCTGCAGGCCTGTAGCACGGTTGCCTTTGCACTTTGGTCACAGGCCAGCTTGGCAGCCGGACTTAGAGGGTAGTTTAGTTAAGTTCAGATGACCACAGAAAGGGAAGCCCCTGCCCCCACATATGTTGGCCAGGAGACAGGTTCTCAGAAGCTGCCAAGTAAAAATCAACCCTCCTAATTCAGCCCGAGGACAGTCTCCAGGAGCTGCTAGAGTTCAGTCTATGCTGTACCTCACCTCATTTCACAGACTGCATCTCTGTCACTGTACTCCGAGCTAAGCATGGGGTGATACATGTTCGTTCCTTTCTTCTGCGGCTCTTTACTTGAGTTGTTTGCCCTGAATCTGTATTCATTCATTATGGTCACTTGAGATGGCATATTTCAGCTATGTTTTCCACAAAGTTGCCTGGGAAGATTTTTCTGCTTTCATAAGACTTTCATGGGTGGTGCCAGGAATAGTAATGTGTTTCATGCTCGGGCCCTAGGTGCCAGAAAGCTTGCCTTCCCTTTGTCTTCCTCATTCCCATCCCTTTCTCTTTCCCATTCCTTCCCTCCTTTCATTCTAATCAGAAATGACCCCTGCATCAGCAGGCTAATCAGCCGGGGCCTATCTGATGCCTTCAGATCCACGCTTTGATTACCTGAAGGTGGACTAGCTACTAAGTGCCCGGAAAGCAAGATCTTGGAGGCCT
Organism: Capromys pilorides; assembly: GCA_004027915.1. Lineage (NCBI taxonomy): Eukaryota > Metazoa > Chordata > Mammalia > Rodentia > Capromyidae > Capromys > Capromys pilorides. Next base: position 14,465 of record PVKN010013932.1, on the reverse strand, counting down.
CTCCACCCTTTGGCCAGGCCAGCCATCATTGTGATATTTATGGAGTCTAGCGCAGTTGACTCAGATCTGTTACACTTCTGCTACCTTTTTCCACTGTTGTCTAAATTTAGGTCATGCATGCGTACCTCTCAGTGACCTGTGCTACCCCCACTTTCAGTTCCGTAGGTTGCTGTAGACTCCTTCACCTAGGCAGTAAGCATAACTTATTCCTTTTAACAATAAAAAATTTAAAGATACCACTAAGATTTTAAAATATTTTCCCTCACAATATTTCTAGAATTTTTCGTTACAGGCAGTATGCTTCCTATTTTTTCTTTTAAAAATGTTTTCTCACTGTGAAAATTGTCATTTCTGTGTATGCAGTACGTTTTCCCACTTGCCAGAATCCCCAAATATGGCAATTTAACAAGAATTCGTGAGGCTGACATGGTCCTGAAGGAGAATGAGAGCTAGAAATTTGCTTCAGAGCCTCCAAAAGCCGAGCTGTGGGGAAAGTCTGGGGATCCTTAGGAGGTATCACGTCTGTCATCTTGATCCCCAGTTGGGGCACCTGGCTCCCGCTCCGGCTCTTCACTGATCTTCGGCCTGATCTTTTGGAGCAAGCAAGCCTCCTCTAGTTAACTCTTAGGCCCTCGGGAGATTCTTGGGGAGAAGGGGAGGGGAGCTTGAAAGGAAGGGGCACTGGCCCGAGGGGATCTGTCAGCCGGAAGAGGTGACTCCTGCAGAAGTAGCTTCCAACGGACAGACAATGCTGCCGCCTACTGGTGAAGCACGGGGCATACAGACTTGGGCGATAGATATATTTGTTCTATCTTCTAGTAGGTATAGTTTCTATTTACAGAGTTTTACGTTGATCATCCCTCATTTTATTGCCATATAGTGGATCCTAAGATTATTTTCATAAACATGGAGCAAAAAAAACCCTACAGGCTCATACTCCTGCCTGCCTCTACTGCTGTGAAGATGTAACTCATAGCTTCATTGCAATGGAGAGCGAAAATCACGTGGGGCGCTCTCCCTTGTAGGCCAATAGGGAGGGTCAAGAACAGTCCAGAAAAAGACAGTTTTCCACCCTCAGTTTTTTTTTTAATCTGGTTGTTCGGGTCTCACTATGCAGCTCGAACTCACAGTGATCCTATTTTCAGCCTTCCCAGAGCTGGAATTAGTGTGGCCTCGTGCTGGCGCAGCATGTGGGGCCAGGCATTGAACGGTGGTCCCTGCACTCACCTAAGCTTGCCTAGGCCGGCACTTTAGTCCACTGAGCTATCCTGCCTGGCCCCTCCACCCTTACCTTTCACTAATAAAGTTCTTGACTTCTAACCCCCATAAACTAATTTTTATTTCCACAGAAAACAGTGGTTGCTGCTAAAAACTGTATAAATCTATGGATCTTTGTTAGTGAATTTTTGCAGTTCTTGTGATTCTATTGAAAATTACACCCTTCTGTGTGAGGAAAAGATAGAGTTGCCTTCCTGTGGTCACGTGGTGCTGCTGTCTGACTCCTAGCACAATGGCAGGACATCTGTTTCAAGTGTGTGGAAGCCGGTGAGGATGGAGAGAGCTATCAGCTCCAGGCTCTGGGCACTTGACTTGCCGACCTTCTCTACTTCCGCTCGCAGCCAGCTGTGAACCTGACAAAGCTCAGAGTCCACAGAACTTGACCCCATCTTTATTGATTCTTGAAAGAATGGCTAAGTCTTGTGCATTTGTGATGAACAAAGAGGGCTGGGAATTGTCACATCTTATTTTATACTATGAGTATAAGACACACCTAGTGGCCATCTTTTTATTTTATTTTTTGGTAGTTAACAGCAGTGGGTTTTTCAGTAATAAAGTTAAGGTTTAAAAAAAAACTGTACTATGGGGCCAGCGAGACAGCTCAGCGGTCTAAAGCGCCTGCCTAGGAAAGTTTAGGCAACCGTAGGGACCATGGCTCCATCCCCAGCACCACATGCTGCACCAGCCCCACCCCCAGGGCAGGCCAAGCCAGCCATGACACAAATAAATGAATGAAGTTTTAAAAAAATAAAATTTTAAAAAAAATTTAAAAACTGTATTAGAAGTAGAAAAGGAAGGCACCAATAGGTTGTCTTTTAACTAAGAATAGTAAGAACTTGAGGGCCTAATTGTTGCAGTGGCCCCTTGCTTTAGGAACCTGTCCAGTTTTTCTAAAGGGTCTAAGGAATGTTAAGACTAATTTTTTGGACCCATTCTAAAGAGACTACTTCTCAAAGAGCCTAGCACTGGGCTCACACATGGAAACAGATGTACACATAAAAAATGTCAGTTTGCAGTAAAGATTTCCTGAGGAGAAAAATTATTATGGACATTTGTAGGAAATATGTTTTCATGGCCTTTTTAAATGAAAAAAAAAAAAAGAAAATGATGCTCCCCAAGCCAGCACTAACTCCACACTACTTATGAAGAACCATTTCCCTAGTCTGATGCCAGTGTCCCAGGGCCCATGATGTCAGTTGTAATTGATGAGACTACTGTGTGGCAGGTCTGATCTTTCTGAAGTGTGGATTATGTAAGTGGAGGAGGAATAAACATAAAAAGGACACCCAGCATTAACAAAGAGGGCCCTTTTACTGTTTCTGGACAGAAGGATTTGTAACTAAAACATCTGTGAAACCAAAGCCTTTGAATGAAGAGAAAACAACTAGAGTTTCTGCAACTCAATTCTATTTTGTAAGAGGATCGTGTTAGAGGGGTGTCGTGTGTTACCCACGTGTAAGTTACTAGCTCCGCAGCTTTTCTGAGTTCTGCATGTGTTCACATGTATCTACAAAGATATGTTACTCTTTGTATCCTTCTGGAAACCAGCTCAAGTCCTCTGTGGACAACAGGCAACCGGTCGACACTATGAGTTACATAAGTACTTTATGGACTGTTTACCAACCTGTGTCGGCTTCTCAGTGTCTGGAATAATCTCATCCAAAATGCTTGCAAAACCATCTAAGGGCAGGGGACACAGCGCAGCAGCGCAGCAGCGCCTGCCTGGCCAGCTCAAGGGCGTGTGTTTGATTCCCTGTACTAAAAGAAACAAGTTCTTAAATTTGCATACTGCAGTGCATATTAAGTCATTATAATAATCTTCAGAATTTTGTAGTTTTTATTTTCGTCTTTTTCCATTCCCCATGACAACAGTATACTCCAGTGCAAGACCGTGTACTTTGTAGGATCCCAGAGAGACCTGGGCATTGGCCATGTGCTTTTAAAGTCTAGAGCATTTTTGGTTCTGAGACCTCTCTCTCATGTCCCCTATACAAAATGTTTTTGACTCTGTCAAGCTCCTTTCTCCATTTATAAATTATATGTACCATACCTGCCCAATTTGGGGCAGCAAAAATTTAAGACAGAGAAATTTGCTGCTGCAGACCCAGTTTTCTTGCTGTGTAGAGACTCACTGCTTGCCATTAAGACAGATATAACCTTATGAACCCTTGTCATTTTCAGTTTTGGTGGCCAAGATCAAACCCATGCATTGAGCCTCACCCCTACGCACTTATAAGTTGTTTGAAGGATATGTGGTGTTTTCCTGTAAACAAAACAGAAGAGTAGGCGGGGAGAGAGCTCAGTGATCTAAGCAGCTGCCTGGCAGGCTTAAGGACCTGGGTTCCATCCCTCATACTGCATGCTTTGCCAGCCCCATACGGAGCCAGCCCTGGTGGCACACACCTATAATCCCAGCGCTGGGGAAGCTGAGACAGGAGGATCACTATGAGTCCAAATTGCACAGTGAGAGCCTGTACCAAATAAATAAATAAATAAATAAAAGTTTTTTATAAATTTAAAAAAGCAAAAGAGTAATGAGATAAGGACTTAAGTCTTTTAAAGAAAATGTGTGTGCTTCTCTAGATTTACAGAGAGCAGGCAGAGGACTCCCACTTCTGTTGTTTTCCTTGTTTTCCCACCCAGGCCTGCAGTTTTAACATGGCAGGCTTCCTCGTTCTTATACTGCATCCGGAAGACTTGATGGTCCATAGGACCAAAGGTTTTGGATTAGTAAGGCGATGACCAGGTGACACCAGAGCTACAGCTGAGAAAGAAAAGACTGAAAATGATCATCTGTGGACATTTAAAAATACTTGGGAGTGGGGGGAGTAAGTAAAAATATTTACCAATTATCTAGAAACCTCTTTCTTTCCAAGCCTCAGAATGCATGCTGCTATCCCAGCAGTATGCTTACTGTTGACCAGTTATAGCTGTGAATTGTTGGCTGTGGTCAACGTGAAGATCTCATGTGTTTCATGTTAACTTTAAAAACTTAACCTGGGGGGCCAGGGAGATAGCTCAGTGGCATAAACATCTGCTTGGCAAGTGCACAGTCCTGAGTTCGATCCCCAATACCGCCAAAAGAAAAAGAAAAAAAGTTAACTTGCTACTTAATATTAGAACAAGTATATTGACAAGAATAAGGTAATTGTGTGGTCCAAGCATGAACTTAGGTTTGAATGCATCTGTCAAATTTCTAATCCATGCGTTCCTCATCATCTATGTTGTTTCATCAAAACGCTTCACCCTGGAGCTGGCGAAATAGCTCAGTGGTCTAAAGCACCTGATCAGGCAACTGCAGGGACCACGGTTCAATCCCCAGCACCACATGCTGCGCCAGCCCCACCCCCCAGGGCAGGTTGAGCGGGCCATAATATAAAGTTTATTAAAAAAGAAAAAAGCTTCACCCTTTTGGCTCTTCAGTTCATGATGGCACAAAATTTAGGTCTTGCCCACTCCTAAAGGGATGGAATTAACTTTTGAAAGGGGTGATGCTTGATGCAGGCAAGAGAAAGGGAACAGAGGAGGAAGCACTGGATGACTTAATCCAGTTCCTCCCTTTCCCCTGTAGGACAGAGCAGAGATCAGAAGCCAGGCACTTTCTCTTTCACAGGACCCGGAAGAGACAGGTGTCAGAAGCTGCATGAGGCATTGGTTTTGTTTTACAAATCGGATCTTTTTAATCAGGAGGCTCTTATTCTTTGGAAAGACACTGTTCCCTGGGAGCCACAACTCTTTCCCCCTTGAAAACCCTGAGTTCACAAATTCTGTAAGTCCAAAGTGAAAGGTTTTTTATGCCAAGACTAGTATGTATCTGGAAACCAGTAGAGGAGAGCACTAGGCCTGAATGAAGAGAAAGTCCTTCTCTTTAAAAAGAAACTCCAGGGGCCGGTGAGATGGTTCAGTGGTCTAAAGCACCTGCTTAGGAAAGCTCAGGCAACTGCAGGGACTGCAGTTCGATCCCCGGCACCACATGCTGCGCCAGCCCCACCACCAGGGCAGGCTGAGCCAGCCACAAAATAAACAAACAAACAAACAAACAAACAAAAAAAAAAGAAACTCCAGGGGCTGGGGAGACAGCTCAGCAGAATAAGTGCTTGTCTGACAAGCATGAGGACCTGAGTTCAATCCCCAGTCCTGCAAAAATAAATAAATAAATAGATAAATAAATAAATACTCTAAGAAAAGGGAACTTTGCTGTTTTGAGATGTTATTGATTGGAATAATGAAAAAAGATCAGTTTAAGTTTCCTTTAGTACTGGCACCAGCTTTTGGTTTGTTAGGCAAGTGTCCTAGTGCCTGTGGCCAAATGTGGAATAAATCACGTGGGTGTCACCCTCCTTGCCCACCAGTTAGGACTCAGGAATTGAGCAGGAAGGAGTCCACGACCGCTCACATTATGTAGCAACACCCAGCACTCTTAGCTATCGTGAAGCGCAGAAGTACATGTGTGGCCTCTTCAGTACTGACATGAAGTCTACTGTCCGATGAACCTTAGAAAAAAGGCCCAGGGGGCTCTTTCCTGACTACTACCCAGTGTTCCTCTTAAGGGTTATTACTGTTAGATAAAGGTTCACACAAAATTTGTATTGTTCTTCAGTGCTTAAGATTATCAAATACCTGAACCATGTTTTCTCAAAATTGTCTTTGAAATTTCTTTTGACTGTAGGGTTGCTCACAAAATGTATAGCAACTTTCTTTAGGGCTTCTATCTCTTAAAGGCATTTTTTTCTGTTCCTGTCCCAAAGGTTTGGTGGGGATCAATCCTTCCTGTACCCTCAATCTACCTTTATTATCTCTGCAGGTTGTGTGCCCTACACAAGCCTGTCCTCATTGTGGTGACCCAGCTCCGCTCATTTCGAGGGTCACCTCAGGGGTCCCATCAGTAACTGAGCAGAAAAGAGCTGGACTTCAGAAGTGAACCCCGCTTGGATCCTGGCTCCTTCCCTTACTGTGTGTGTAGCGTAAGGCAGATAGTATGTCTTATCTGGAAAACTGGGAGACCTATTTCAGCAGCTAACTTTAAGGATTAAAATTCACAAATACTTATGGGCTTTAGATTATTCCCAATTTACTACCTTCTTTCCATCCAAAAGGGTTGAGAGATAAGCAGTTGACCTCTATTAACCATAGCAAGTGGTTTATTCATCTTATCCAGAGATGCTCCAGATATAAATTAAGTATGCTTGGTTCAGGATAAGAACACTTGACCCATAATCTTAACTTTCAAATATCAATTTACCAATCTTTAGCCAAACTCCTATTTAGCCTTTCACGTAAACATGAAACAAGTTTCAGATCATGCACGTAGAATTCATTTTTGTGTATTATAGTGGAGAATGTGTGTGTGTGTGATTTAGGAGGTATTATTCACATTTCTTATGGCTTGTATCTGTATAGCTATGCAGTCTCTTGGAAGAAAAACATTAGGAACCTGTAACATGTGTGAACTTTCTGAGTTATATCAAATTAGAAGCTGACCCTAATTAGGGTTCACACATTTTTCTCCCCTTTAGGCAATAAGCCCTGTAACCTAAGATGGAAGGAAGAGATCCACACCTTCCCCAAAGAAAAGGAAGATGGATCTAGTGTCAGGCTCAATTAGACCCAATTGTGGTAGCTCTCCAAAAAGGAACAATGCAGCTTTTGTGATACGCTCACACTGAAAACTTGGACATTTTACAAAACAGTCTTACCTCAAGAGAAACCTGCATTCTAATCCTCTTCCTGGAAAGAGAGATTGATCCAGATAAGTTTTACATTACTTTATCAGCTAGCTCTTGCAGATATTTTTTTAGTCAAAAAGGAAAAAAAAAAAAAATGTGATCTCAAAAACAAGACAGAACTATGCAAAACCAAGAATTATGAATTTCTCTACTGTTAGAAGAGAACTTATACACTGAGGTTTCCACAACCGTGGGGTGTTAGATTATTTAGTTATTGTCAGTTAACAGGAACTCTGCTAGAATCGTTGGGTTTTTATTTTCCCTGAATTCAGTCTAAGAACTCTCAACAGACCGGCTGGAGTGGCCAAGCCTCTTTGGAAGTGCTTAAAATGCAAATGTACAAGAACTGGCCAGCCTCCCCAACCCCCAGGAAAATACTTCAATACAGCCAGGACTGGAGGGGAATTTTAAAAAGAGGGGCAGAAGTGCTTCGTTTCCACTGGGACCCTCCCTCATACTGCGAGATTCAGCATGCATGACTGAGTTAGCTAGCAAGGACAGCACTCTTTTAACTTATCTGAACAATGACTTCAGTTCCTTCCACCCTTCACCTCCTTCCCACACCCCTCAAAGGGCACACACCAGTCCCTCTCACCCACTTCTGTATCTCATGACCCATTTTTCTCAGTATTACCCCTAGATCTCATTTCCACCCAAAGAAAAAGTAGCCACTCGGGGGAAATTGTGACTCTTACAAGTCTGGTTTTTAAAAAACAGTTTCATTTTGTTCAGTTTCTTTAAATTTCCATGTTGACAGTTTAAAACCAAAAAATTATATAAATCTCCAGTCCAGTCACATTTCTAGAAACAGAACATTAGGGTGTCAGTAGTAAACCTTACATAGAAGAAATATTTAACCATGAGCTTACACCACATAGGATGCACCGAACTCTACCTTATTTCCTTTACTGCAGTGTACAGACAGCACTCCTACTCTGGCAAGTACCCAAACACAGAATGCCTTAAAAATAATTCACAGATACAAGGTTTTTGTGCTTTTTTTTTTCAAAAACATACTTCATATTTCTTCTTTTATTATATAAATATCAGTTTAACCTTTTACTGTAAGAATATAAATGTTTTAAGAGGATCTTTGTTATTATTTATACAAATTCACAAACAGTACAATTAGTTGATAAAGGTCTCTGGGTTTAACTCCATGGTCTCGCATGTTGCTGTGGAGGATTCTAAAAAAATAAACAAACAAAATCCAACAAAAATATACATCCTACTCAAAAGCAATTTTTTTAAAGCCATGAGTCCCAACCCCCGCCAAAATAAAGTCATCTATTCCTCCATTTAGAAACAGAAATTAAAACCCACAAACTCCCATTTTATTAACAGAATACAGGTAAGACATGAACTTCAGTCTCTTCCCCTTCACACTACAGCCCCAGGGTCTGCAGGCCAACTCCGCTCTGTACTTCCAATAGGAAGCCTAACTGTGACCTTTCGGTGGGGGAACTTAGGTGAGGATAGGGCATAATTTGCATATATAATAATAATCTTCAAGACACAATCTTTATCTCTAACAAAAAAGCAGTACAACTTTCATTTCTCCATATTTGTGCTATAAATTAAGCCAAGATTCAAAAACATGGTTGGGTCCCCTAATCCCAAAGGATAAGGAGAAAAACAAAATTATAACTAGAATGTGGAAAGTGGGACACACTGGGTAGATGGAGGTTGGGAAGAATACAACAAAAGGGTGGGGTGAGGGGGGGCGGTGTTTGCATACAAACCTAATGGGCATCTTTCCAGTCTAGGCACAAAAATGTTTCAGTCTTAAAATATCTCTCTTGTAGAATTCCAGGGCTTCAGAGAAAAAAGTAAACTAAAACGAGGTAGCCAGACACATATATATCTCTATATATATATCTATATATAATATATATAATTTATATATAGAATATATAGAATATATTCAGCAGAAAAAAAAGGACCATGACTCCAATTTCGTTTAAAAAAAAAAAAGGTAGATTAAAAATGAAATGAGCATGACTAGCAGAGTACTGTAAAAGGACAAGTGATGCGGAGAGACTGGGATTAGTTACAAAGTGAAAGAAGGGTGAAAAGGCGGTTGTACTTGGGGTTTTCTTTTTTTATACATTTTGAAATAAAAACCAGATCACAGTATCCAAATGAAATCTTAAGTGAAGGCAGACATTTTTCTCAGCTCCTCAGGGTTGAAAGAACTAATCATCCCCAATTCCCAATTCAAGGCCGGCAGTGGGGACACGGTGGGCCAGGGGCTCAACCAGTCCTCATCCCCCTGCAGAGAGGAATGGGTGGGTGAGCAGCAGAGTCCATGTTTCCATCAGCAGGGAAAGGGAGAGGGGAGTGGAACAGAGTGGCACAAGAAGCCCAGGGTGGTGGGAAGGGGCGCTGGCGGAGGAGAAGAGGAGCCTGGACTTCCTGTCACTGCCCCATCTCAGCCACTGCATGAGCTATGTATGAGTGTATGGGGAGGTGGTGGTGAAGGGGGATGAACAGGCGGGACCAGGTGCTGCCATCCTCACCTGACCTTCTCACTGTCCGTCATCTGCCAGAGTCCCAGGTTGAGTACCTTGAGGCAGGGCAGCTGCGTGATGCGCTCCAGGCCGCGCTTGGTGATGCGGGTGCAGCCGTACAGGTCTATGCCGGTGAGCTGGCTTAGGTGCTCGGCGATCAGCTCCAGGCCCTTGTCCGTAATGCGCACACACTGTCCAATGTTGAGTGTGCGAAGCCCGTGCATTTGCCGCACCATGCGGTTGATGCCATCATCACTGATGTGGCAGGAGCAGAGAGAAAGGGACTTGAGGCCGTCCAAGCCCTGGGCTATGTAAGCCAGACTCTGGTCCCCCACCTTGTCACAGAACGACACATCCAGCCCCGAGAGGCGCAGGCTGCCCATGGCCAGGTGCATGATGCCCGTGTCACTGATGTTGTCGCAGGAGCGCAGGTTAAGGCTTCGAAGGCTGCCCATGTGCGACAGGTGCAGGAGGCCTGCGTCTGAGATGCCCCCGCAGAAGCTGAGATTGAGGAGCCGCAGGCCCGTCAGACCCCGGGAGATGTGCTTTAGGGAAAGATCCGTGAGCTTCTGGCAGTCCTGTAGCGTGAGCTGCTCCAGGCCTAGGCAGCCCTCAGCCGCGCTGCGTGTCATGCCGGCCAGGTGCCCGATGCCCACGTCTGAAAGGTGGCGGCAGCTGCGGAGGTTAAGGCTCTTGAGGCGCTGCAGCCCCCAGGCAATGAGCAAGAGGCCGGTGTTGGTGATGTTGCTGCAGCCCCCCAGTTCCAGCACCTCCAGACCCTTGAGATACTGAGCAATTCGGCCCAGGCTACTGTCGGTGATCTGCTTGCAGAGGCTCAGGTTGAGGGCGCGCAAAGAGCCAATCTCCTGTACAAACGCGTGGCCTAGCCCGTTATCGGTGAGGTTGTAGCAGCCGCTGAGGTTGAGGCTCTCGATGTTGGCCATGCCCTGGATCACGTAGCTGAGACTGCGGCGGAGGCTCAGGATCTGCACGCGGCGGATGCCCCGGGCCTGCAGGCTGGGGAACAGCGACGGGTTGGCCCGGCGCAGGTGCAGCTTGGCCTCCACCCCCCGCCACACCGACTTGTGGTAGGCGGCGTCCCGCCAGGCCGTGCACACCTGCGCTGCGCGCCCCTTGTCCCGCACGTCCAGGTAGCCGAAGATCATGGCCAGCAGCTCGGGGAACAGGCACGAGATGTGGGTCTCCATCTTCCTCCTCCCCCCTCCGCGGTGCTCGGGGGGAGGAGGCGCGGGCCCTGCCGCTTCGGCCCCGCAGAGGCCACGAGCCCTGAGCGCCCCGGCCGCCGCCGCCGCCGCCGCCTCGGGCCCGGCGCAGGGCCCCTCCCGCCTTCCGGCCCAGCCGCCGCCGCCGCTCCTCCTCCCAGGCCGCGCGTCCTTCCTGCCTGCCTGCCTGCCTTCCTGCGGCTCGCGTCCCGTCCCTGCCCTCCCCCGCCTCGGGCTCTCTCGGTCCTCACATCCCGGGCGGGGAGGGCGTCGCTCGCTCGTCCCGAGCCCGGCCGCCGGCCCTACCCGGCTCTACCCGCGCAGCCCTCCAGGCCGCCGCCGCTCCCACGCCCCCTGCCGCATCCTCCACCTCGGGATGCGCCGCTGCTGCGCGGGCCGGCGTGGGGCCCGGGGCCGGGCGCCGAGGAGGCTTCCTGCTGCCTTTGTCTCTCGCCCGCTTTTCAAACCTCCCAGCCCCGGGCCGCCCGCACTCCGCCACCCAGGCGGGGGGACCAGGAGGCCAATCCGGGCCCCGGGGCTCGCGTTGCCTCTCCCGCGCCGTCCGCAGCGGTTGGGGACTGCCGGGCCACTGCTACGGGCGCCGCGCTGCCGGCGGCTGGAACAGGGCTCGACGCGGACGCCGGGGCGAACAGGCGAGCCGCGCGCTTGGTAGAGTCCGGCCCGGACGCGGCGGCCCGACAGACGCTCCGCGCGGCCCTCCTCCCTCCTGGCTCCCCCCGCGCGCGCTCGCGCAATGGTACGGGCCTGCGCTGCCGGAACTGTCGGAGCCGTTGCCCTAGAAACCGAGTTCTTCCTAGTCCAGTCGACCCTGAAGGTTAACCCTGTCGTCGCCGTGGGAAGCAGCTGTCAGCTCTGCGCCTCCCCACGCTGCTTTGCTGAATCCGTAGCCCGTTATGGACTCTTTTCCTCTTCTGGGCCACGCCCCGACGCTATTCCCTGCTTTGCTGCTGACGTCTGCACAGCCACTTCTCATAGTTATCCTCAATTCTGAACCCTTACTTTACACCCTTCTCTTTTATTTTCCTTGCAAGATCCTCCTCCCAACAGCAACATTGAATAGTCATCACTCCAGCCCTTCCTATACAGTCCCTGACGTTCCTTAACTCGTCTCTGTTATCACAGCCCTAGTCTCTCCAGGGAGAATTTTTTTCGTTTGATTTTCTCAAATCTTGTACTTTATATTGGCAGAGTAGCTATTTTATTCAGCCGAGTTTAACACTGACCCTCTCAGGTCTTCGTTCTAGAATTTTCACTAGTTATTGGTTACTGCTTGTTTGTTTTTTTGTTTATTTGTTTGTTTTGCAGTACCAGGGATCGAACTCAGGACCTTGCCCTTGCCAGGCAAGCACTTATTCCACTAAGCTATCTCCCCAGCCCGATTACTGCTACCCTGTAGCATCTTCTGGTTGTTTCCAGACATGGCTCTATTTCTCTAAGTACTTGATGCACCAAAACTTCCCTCCACTTCCGTCTTTTGCTGCCACCTGATGCCCTGGGCGGACTTTGCCATGCGACAAGGGACGGCTTTCCCTGAACTTTGTCTTATCTTTTTCTTTCTCATCAGCGTTTTAAACTACAAATTGCATGGCCCAAATCATGCTGGTAGTGGGCATATGTGTAAGTGCTGACGCAAATTACTTTAAAAAAATAAATAAATAAATAAAACAGAACAACTGTTTGATCTGGTTGAAAATACTCCAGCAGATGTCTGATTGTTTATGAACTGTGTTTTATGCTGCATATTTGAATGTACCCTTGGGGTCCTTAATGTTCATAACGAGGACAGAATTTCAAAATTTCATTTTAATTATCCCCAAACCAAGAATTTTTGGATCAGATAAAATGACCTTGTATACTTTTAATTCATTTATAACAGATAGAGAAACAATCTGATTTATGTATCAGGAAACAAACACAATGTTACTGATTTGGGGAAAACTTGAACAAGATTTTATATGGGTTCTATATTCAGTGTATGATTTTGCTAACTTTTGGCCACTTCCTTTTTATACAAATAACCAATACTTAGAGTACAAATAGATTTACTAATAAACATAATACACATTTTATAGCCACAACCACTCCTACTTCCTAAATCAGAAAATGCAGAAGAAAAATCCTACAAGCTTGTTACCTCATCATCTGCTTTAGTACACGGTTGTGAGGCTTATAGGGTTGGTTTTTTTTCATGTTTTTGGTACAGGGTCTCACTACACAGCTGGGACTCGTAGTGATCCTTCTGTTTTCAGCCTTCCCAGCACTGGGATTACAGGCGTATGCCACCAAGCCTGGTCTAGGTTCATAGATTTTTATTGCCTTCTGAAATAATATTATACTGTTAGTTACCAAATAATTTCACATGTACAGTAGCAATTAGCATCACAATTTGGGGGATACCTGGACTTGCACACTTCTCCTGGAATGTGGCTAGCTTTATATTCTTCTGAATCACTTCTTAAATTTTTACCTTAAACACTGTATGAAAGCCCCCTGGAGGGTGTTATGTGGGTGTACATGGACTTGGGCTGATGTGAAGGCCTCAATCCAAAAAATATCTCATGGCACCTTACATTACAGGGAGGCAGGTGTCGCAGACCCTGCACTGACATGTAAAGGAAGGACTTGGTGCTTCTCCTTCTCTAGAAAAGCCATTGTTCCCCACAAGGTCATTCAGAGGTCCCTGAAAATAGCTTTCTCTAGAAGTTGACCATCCGGTTCAACTTCCAACAACAAAAGAAAATTTTGAGTTGGATGCTATACAGTTTTATTAGTCGACAACTCTTTACTTAAGGCAATCAAATACAAATTATGAGAAGCATCAGCAGTATGGTTACTTTCACATTAATCAGTAGAAAAAACATAGCATTGAGAGACATCTCAGACTGTAAGGGGAGGAAAAGAAGTATGTCACTGAGCCTCGGACGAGTCGCTTGGGGGTTTATCTTGGCACTGGGGAAATGGTGCTCCTTTGAGGGTCTTGATTTCCTCCTTTTACACTTAAGTGTTTTCCCTAGATAATCTTCAGAGACCTCCAAAAACAGTGAGACCGTTGCCTAGAACCCGGCCTGCTGCCTGCTTGGCTGTAGGTTATGTACTGTTGCCAGTGCAAGCTGCAGGTTAAGGCTGTCTTCACATGCAGTGGCTTCTTAAGGGTTTTGTTTAATGCTTCTACTTGTGACACAGACATTTGGAGGGTACGTGTGGACAAGTGACACTGATTGTCTGGAAGGATGTGTACTGAAGTAGCAAATCCTGTGGGGAGTGTTTATCTTTTGAAATCAGATAGAGACTTTTGTTTATGATGTAGCAAGTGGCAACCACAAATTTTATCTCTGTATGCATTACAAAGGCCTGTTAGTGTGCTAGGCGTAGTGGCACATGCCTGTAACCCAGCAATTTGGAGGCTGATGAAGGATTTCAAGTTTGAGTCCTGCTGGGCACTTTAGCAAGACGCTGTCTCAAATAAAAACTAAAAAACGACAGGAGCAGTAGGTCAATGTGAAAGTCTTAGGACCAATTCCTAGAATCCTAGAAGTGAGTATCTGTCCCTCCATCTGTCTGTCTGTCTGTCTGTCTGTCTGTCTCTCTCTCTCTCTCTCTCTCTCTCTCACACACACACACACACACACACACACACACACACACACTTTTTTTTTTTTTTTTTTTTTTTTTTTTTTTTTTTTTTTTTTTTTTTTTTTTTTTTTTTT
>PVKN010013931.1:15000-19561 GCA_004027915.1 Capromys pilorides | reverse complement strand
TCCTTTTAGAGAATGATTAATTTATAGAAATGTGATTATTTTTCCTAATGCTATATGCGGGTCAGCTTTCCCCATTACTATATCTAAATTTATGGGAAAACTCAGCATTTTATATATTAAAATAATAAATCAAATATTCCTGTAATGGTTATATTTCATTAATTACAAAGCGACATGCATTAGATTAACATTTATCTGTTTTAATTAATTTGCTGCACTGTAGGCACCCATGCAAATTGGAAAATGACGCATACACTTGACATAATATTAACAGTTTCGACTGATTATTTCTGAAAATTTATGATCTTGCAACCACTCAACCACTGCATTCCCTGCAAATCTACAGTGGCTACCGCTGCATGATACATGAAAACTGAACAGCAGAGAATTAAGAAGGGGCACAACATGAGATGCAAACTTTGTAAAAGATAATGCACAAATTTATGAGGCAGCCTAAAGAAAAAGATATTACGTTTTGTTTGGGGAGTTGGCATCTCAAAACAGACTTCTTCAATATGATCCTTTCTTAGGCACTTTCTCCCCTCAAAGTGTTTTCAGAGCAGCCCCTGTTGGATATTCAGAACTTCCTTGGTGAAGGACGGCAGTGCTCTGGGTCCTCTGGCCTAAAGAAGAGCCAGGACCCAGCATGGCTGAGCAGTTTGCCTGAGTTTTGTAGCTGCTCAGTGGGTCTGGTGCATGTGAGGTGGCACCATGGCCATTTCTTGGTACTCCACAGTGACTTTCTGATCAGGTTGACTGAAGGCTGAGTATTTCTTTAACTGCATAATACAACAGATATCATAGAAATATAAAATGGAATAATTCATAAAAATGGCATTTATTAAAACGTCAACAATCTTGACATGACAAACCAACGCAGTGATTTCAAAGGAAGAAGTCCAATCTTAGCCCCTTAAGTGTTCTCAGAAGGAATGAGAACAACATTAGCAATCTCTCTGAGTGTAAATTCCCACAGCCCCTGCTGGGCCTGACTCCTGCACACATTTTGAATTGTTCAATGGTCTCCTAACTCTCGCGTGTATAAGCCCTTACAAAGCCAACACCACAAGCTCCTTTGAGAAAACAGACAGGCAACTGAAAGGACAAGGCCAGAGGGGAAGCTTCTCTCTGGGACCAGAGGCAGGAAGTGGAAGTGCCCAGAAGGGGGCACAGGGCTTGAGACTAGTAGGGGCGGTGGCACCCTACAAGGTCCCTCCCTCAGCACTGTGTTCACACTAAGCCTTAGGCAGTGCCAGGCACTGGTCTCCCTGTGCTGAGCATGATGCTTGCCCTCCATGAGGCAAACAAGTGGCAAGTAGACACAGAGGAGCGGCGTCCCACTTGAGAGTGGTACCACCAGGAGAGGCTACACAGTACAGAGGGACATGTCTCTGCCTTGTCGAGGCTTCAGAAATACTGGAGAGTCTTAAGCAAAGGCTTTGGTCCAGCCTCTGAGCAACCACTGTAGAATCTCCAGGTGTGGCTGTGCCATCCAACTGTCCTGTATTAAAACTCTCTCAAGTGCCTCTATTGTGTATGTGAGAGTCCCCAGCAAAGGAGAACAGAGGAACTCTGAAACTAAACTGTAGATTCAAATGCAAACCCCCCTGCTTGAGTAGCTGAGTGGGCTAAGTGGCTTAGGCTTCCTTTCCTCAGTTCTGTCACCTGTAAAGTATGAACAATAAAAGCACACATCTCGGTCTTCAGCCACAAGGGTTGAAGGACTTAACACTCATTAAGCACTGAGAACAATACTTGGCACGTGGTAAGACAAGCATTTAACTATTTGGAAATTTCTGGAAAGCTTGCTGAAAGGAGAAGAGCTAGATAAGAAGGTCAGAGAAAAATTATAAGCAGCTTTTGAGAGTTTGGACCCTATCTTTAGATGACTGGAGCTTCCCTGGCAATGTGTCAGAAGAGGTGTGGCACTTCTTCCAGGAAGGCAGTTGGGCCTCATGCATTCCTGTCTCCAAGATGGTCTGTGTGTTAAAGGTGGGAGTGGCACCCTTGACAAACAGGGCCAGCACTCTGGGGATGGTAGCTGAGGAGTGTGGCAAGAGAATGCAATTTTATGTGCTGGGTAAAGACTGTGGTGCCTGAGGAAGGTGAGAGCCCAAGACTCTGGGATGCTGTGCTGCTTGTACATTGGTATCACAAGTAGAAATCTGTGCTGGACAGGAAGTAGAGGCATCCTCTGGAGCATTTACTTACTCTTAGCATCCCAAAAGACCACAGCATGGACTGTGAAGACAAAATTCATGGTGACTGGAATTTTCTGTAATCCTGGCAGAAATGGGGTCCATATGACCATTCTGGTGACACTGTAATGGACGGAGGGATAGAACCTAGTGCTTTTGCAAAAGTAGTAACAGTGGGGAGTGGGGTCAGGTTCTAGGACTTTTGGGTAGTATCAAAGGGGCATGATGAAAGATGGGAGTGAGGGATAAGCATGTTGGAAGATTGTTTGCACCCAAATAGAGGTGAGGAGCAGATTCTCAGTAGGAAGACAAGAACTTGGGTTTGGATACATAGGGCGGGTGGGGTACCCTGGAAGATCCTAAAGGGGGCAGATGATGAATGAGTCTTGAGTGGAACTTAAAGTACCTAAGGACAAATTATTGATAAGAGAGACCACCGCGGGGAAGCACAATGTGACAGAAGATACACTCTACTGGGGACAAGTGAGTGCCTATGTACACTGGAAACAAGACCCTCATCCTAAGGATTAGAAAGAGCTAAATGCTGAGAAAGTAGGCTTCAGGTGGCCACCAGGCACATAGACAGGAGGTCTGACCTCTTGGTCTCATTCATACTTGCTGCCGCACACCCTGTGATGCTCATTTGCCAACCTCTAAACCAAGTGGCTGTGAAAACACAACGGACATATGTGAACTCCTGCCTTCACATTAAAAGAAAAGGTAGTCTTGGTATCAGCTTCTTCTGAACTACCTCCTCTCACGGCTGCCACACAAACCTGTCAGCATTCCCTCCATAATCTCTCAGTGTTCAGCCATTCAATACACTTGAAAGCGTTCCTGGTATTCTTTATTAACCTGTCTGTCCTCAAAGGAGTCAGAAGATAACAATATGGACAGATGACAATATGTGCCCCAAATGAATGATCAGAGCCTAGCTGCGGGCACACAGGTAATGGGCTAGAGATGTCCTTCCAATGCAGGACACTCCCTCGAATGCATCCGGGCAGACACCTGCTTCTCTGCTTGAGCCCAGGCAAGTGGGATGAGAAGACACAAACCACATCCACTTCAAATCCAGGACTTGGAGTGATGCTTCTATGGAAGCTGACTTTTGCAGGAATCTTGAGGTGACATTCAAGTAAGTATTCACAGGCACAAAGTGATGCCTTCCAGACCAGTGGAGCCTCGGGCCTCACTGAGCACCTCCCTTGTGCAGACACCCAGTCTCTATTGTACCTAAGCCCACAGGAGGTGGACTTCCAGCCCTGCACACAGTTCTTGGCGTGAGATTTCCATTTCTTTATTTTTCTCAGTTCTTACTGTGATTAGTGCATGTTTTGGTACACAATGATCACATTCCCCTGGGGTCCTGGCACACATGCGTAACACATCTCAATTCTTTATCCTCCTTCTTCTCTCTCCCTTCCAACTCCCTCAGAAAAGCAGAACTGAAGATTCCATTTGGCTCAGCTATCCCCCCTGTAGGCATCTTCCTGAAAGCTAAAGACACCATAATACAGTGATGCATTCAGACCCATGTTTGTAGCAGCACAGCTCACATTTGCTAAATCCTGGCAACAGCTTCTATGCCCATCAACAGAAGACTGTATATTTGTACACAATGAAATATTACTCTGTCAAAAAGAAAGATAAACTTGAGTCACCTGTAGGAAAATGTATGCAACTTGAGACCCTAATTGTAAGTGACATAAATATGTAATACATGTTTCAATGTCATATGGTTTCTCTTATATGAGAAATGTGAAATATAAATGAGACACCTCAAGTTTGCCACCTCTAAACTGTGAGGCCTTGAATGAGGCTCATTCTTTCTAGGGGCCTAACTTTTCTCCTCTGCAGAAATGGAATATCAGTTTTACTTTCTTCTTTCAGCTAGTTGTAAGAAGATGGTGCCTGCCACATGGGATACACCTGATCAACATCCACTATTTCATTAGCTCTGGAGTCCCCAGACTGAAACATACTTGGCGGCAACCCTGTCTTGGAGGGCACTCACAGGCCAGCGTAAAGATGCTTCCTACACAGTGTAAGCCAAATCCAGGAGTATCTGGGTGTCTCTGTGTGGTGCTTACATGCACATTCACTCACATGCACAGGTGAAGAGCGAGAGACAGGAAGAGACAGAGAAATAAACAAACAGGGCATGAGCTGAGAAAAACATGTGCAAAGTCAGTGAATTACCAGAAAAAGAAATTTCAACAAATCTCAGACAATAGAACCAGATGTTAAGTGGTTAATAATTACAGTTATTGTATGGTTGGTAACTTTTATGTACCACAAACTAAGCTAAGTGTTTCTACATACTGTCATGACAACAGGTTCAAATAGTTAAATCTTACACA
>PVKN010013931.1:0-10000 GCA_004027915.1 Capromys pilorides | reverse complement strand
GCAAGGAGGCGGCGCCGCCGGCTGTCCCCGCTGCCGCCGCCGCTCCCCACGCCCAGCGCGAGCAGGAGCTGCACCCAGCACAGCCTCCCGGGCAGCATCCTCGCCGCCGGAGCCGCCTTCGAGCTGCCGCCGCCACCTACTGCCCGCGCCGGCTCTCGCCTCCAGATGTCCCTGCGCCGAGGACTCGTCTAGGCGCCCGCAGGGAGCGCCTCGCTCCCCTCTCCGTCGCCGCCGCGCTCTGCCTCCGGTGCCCTCCGCCGCGCCGCGCGCTCGCCAGCAGCAGCCGCGCTCACTGGCGCGGACCCGGAGCGGCTCCGGAGCTCACCCCGAGACGGGCCGTGACGTCAAGGAGGGAGGAGGTGGCTCCTGCATATTCATGAGTCGCGGACACAGCGCGGGGCTCCGCGCTCTGCGCCGGGCGACTCGAGCCCCCAACTTTCCACCCCCACTCCCCACGCCGGCGCTATCCAGGCCTCCCGCCTTAGTCTGGAGCTGGCTCCCAAGGGAGTCTTCTGAGCGGCTCCAGGAAGCCCTGCGGCCCGGTGGCGCCTCTCCAGCTCTCCAAACAGGGGCTGCAAGGAGAACGGGCTGCCCTGGACAGAGCACAGGGGCCAGAGGGCTGTCTGCTGGCGTGACTGGGGGTGCCCGGCCCTGCTCTTTGAATTGAGATCTGGGCAAAGGGGACTGGCAGATGTTGCTCTGAGTTCTACCCTTGGCTAGGTCAGTGGAAGCTCTCTGCCGCCTGGTCTGGGGAGGGCGCCAGGCGCACACCAATGCTGGAAGGCGTAAGAACTGCTTGTTGTTGTCGCGCAGGGAAGAGCACTTTGGACTTGGCTGGCAGCGGCCAGGCTCTGCGCCATCTCTGAGAGGAGGACCAGGTGGGATTCTCAGGAGCTGACAGACTTGTCACATCAGAGGAGGCAGACTTGGGTCTGCAGCTGGGACTACAGGGAAGCTTCCTTGCAAAAGTTAGCACCTTTCTGCTTTCACTGCACCTCCAAGAGCAGAACACTTAATGTTAGGCCTTTAAAATCTTATGCCAGAAGGCAGGCCAAATAGCCCAGCGTATTAAAGCGCCTGCAAGCAGGCACAGGGGTCAGAGTTTTGATCCCTGGGCCTGCCATGCGGCTGCAGTTGAGGGTGCGCTTGGTGGGCTTGGTGGTGTGCACCTGTAATCCCAGCTCCTGCGAGGCCCGTAAATGAGTCCAATCTAGTAGTGAGACCCTGAACACTCTGTAGACCCTTCCCTAAAAAATACAAATACTAATAATAAATAAAATTTTATGCCAGCCAGTACTGGCAGGTCTCTGAGCACAGGGCCCAGGCACATCTGGCATCCTCAACCACCCGTAGTCACAGAAGGATCATTAATGTGCTAAATAAACATCAGTGCCTCAGAATAAATCCTTGACCAAGAACATATTTACAAATAAGTAGCACCAATGACACAATCCAAAGTTCATAAGAAGTCACTTGGAAATAAAGGTACATAGGGAAATGTAGAAACAAATTTATTTATTTATTCGTTCATCTATTTTACATTGGCCCAGGGTGTTTCCTAAGCACCTAGGCTGGCTGTCTTGCCCTGCCAGCAAGCACTGGCTGAGTGGACACTGGAGATCCTCAACTCAAAGTCTGTGTTCTCCCTCTGGGAAGCAAGAGTGGGCAGTAAAAGCAATTATAATCCCTTGTAAATGTAATGGGTTTGCATATTCTTTATGTTGCTAGATGTCAGCCTATACAAATCAATTAACTAAATGTATGCATTGCAACAGCGACTCAACAGCATCATATAATTAATAAGTGTACTGTGGAATACTTGACAAAGCCATTAAATGTATTAACAGCCCTAGTACTGCTCAGCTGCCTCTGCCACCCTGGAAACACCCCCAGACCAGGCAGTTACAAAAGCAGACTTCAGCATTTCGGGAACCAACAGGTACTTAAGGACAGCCACAAATCACAGTGGCTGCATGACCAAGATAGATTTATCAACTCAGGTTTCCCTAAACCTACAAGTCAATGTCTAGGCTATGTTAGATCACACATGAGGAGATGAAGGCTCAAGGATATCAAATCACTTTTTTCCCCAAGGTCAAAGAGCTGATAAAGGGCCCAGGCCAACCTACAGATGTAGCCTTATTTGATTTTTGTTACCAGAATCCAAAAAAATGTGGCACGAAGAGGTAAAGCTGACACAGACAAAATCAGGGGAGCCAGCAAGCGGAGGATCATAGATCTGACTCATTTGCTTCTATTTGTGCTCATCCAACTGCATGTCTGCTCCCCCTTGATGTTCTCTACTGAGTAGACCTACCTCATTGACTCACCTGTACAGTGCCTGATGGTATTAAACTGGGGCAAACATTTTGCATGAAAGTTCAACTAATCCCAAAGAGTGAGAAAGGGACAAATAAAGCTAACTGGAAAGAAGATTCAAGTAACAGAACACCAGAAGTGAACGCAATAGAGCAAAACACCAGGGGGCAGACCTGTGTCCAACAGGGAGACAGTTGCCAGCCTCCAGCTCTTCCTGTACAGGTGAGGTTAATGACAGTGTATATATTGTGATAGATCCAATACACTAATGACTCATCTGTTATGCTTCCTGGAATCTGTTTTCACTGTGGAGGTGCCCTCCCATCTCATCTCAGAGGTTGGTTGTATGATTTCTTGCAGCCAATGGGACAGTAGCATGTACATTTCCTCTGATTTTGGTAGATTTTTGTCACTTCCACGGGAACATACCCACGCTGAACCTGCAGAAAAGTAAGACATCACATAGAGTAGAGCTGAGATGTCCCCTCTGGTCCTGGTCATTTTAACCTTCTCAGTACTAACTAACCCACAAGTGGACCACAGCAAAATGAGCAAGCCTAGCTAAGATCAGCCCAGGTCTGGTGCACATCAGAACTGCTCATTTGACTCAAGAAAAATAATAAATGATATAGCATTAAGGCACTGCATTTGTCCCATCCCTGAGACACATACCTAGAACTTAAAAGAGGAGAGATTTATGTTGGCTCACAGTTTTAGAGGGCTTGATCTTTGTATGATTGACCAACTCCAGGACAGAAGTAGCAAGACAGAGAGACCTCAGCAGAGGAATGTTGTTGATAGGCACCTCTAGTTTCCTGCCTCTAACCAAAAAAACAACCTCCCTCTAACCTCCCTCTAATAAATAAATACCCTCCTAACAGCTAGTCCACTATGAACTCATCAGTATCTGAGCTGGCAAGATAGCTCAGTGGTCTAATGCACCTGCTTATGCAAGCTAAGGCAACTGTAGGGACCCTGGTTCAATTCCTGGCACCACATGCTATGCCAGCCTCACCCCCAGAGCAGGCTGAGCTGGACATAATATAAATAACTAAAATAAAGTTTTGTTTTTTTTTTTTTTTAAAGACCTCATCAGTGGACTAACGCCCTGCTGAGTGTTGTGCCCCATGACCTAATCACCTTCCAAATACGTGTAGTTTAGTTCCAGGGAAGCACACCCTAGCTATACCAAAAGAGAGAATTGACTAAGCAGTGAGGCACCTATCAAATTAAAGGTAAATGAGAAAATATAGATGTAATACTCAGTGTGTTGTACATAGCCAACAGTCGGGAAATATATATAAAAAAAAAAAAAAGTCTTCTTATCCCTACTTCTCAAGTCTCTGAAATTCCAGTCACAGCCCTGATTTGGTTCACTTGGCAAAAAGATAACAATGGCCTTGCTGAGAGGAGATGGAATTAAATTCAGTCTTAGAGATACTCTGCCCACAAGAGCTTCAGTCCATGCCATTTGTGTGGAGCACTTCTATGTCGTCTGCCAGGCCATCGCTGACACAAAAATAGGATCAAGAAGTGAATGGATCTCCACTCACTCATTGGCTTTGGGGTTTTATGTACCATATCTCTTTTAATTCTTATAACTCAAGGTGCTATGTTCTCTACTTTATTAGATTACAGGCTCAAAATGTTTGGGTAGCTAATCCACATCCACATCATTGGGCAGAATACCAATTCATATCTGCCAAGTTTCGTTTTTCTCCCATATAGAATTGTTTGAGGAGAGCCATGGAAGAAAATAAGAAATAATAATTATCTTTAAGTTATCCTTCTTTGGTTTTGAGTAATGGCCATTTAAAGAGCCAATTATCACAAAGCAGTGACACATGTGTCTGAATTGTCCAGTCTGTACTCCTTATCCCATACTTTGATAGCGTGTTCCTTCAGGGGCCGTGTTCAAAACCTGGCCAGCAGGATGACGGAAGGTCTTAGGCACTGCCAGCCCCAAATCCAAGTCCCCATCTTCAAAGTAATAATGAATCCTAGGCAATTTATCTAGATCAATAGCTTTTAATAAGTAAATAACTCCTCCCTTCCAGGAAGCAGAATCTAATAGGAGCAGCCTTTCAGAGGCAAAGCTAGTTCCTCTCACTTTCACCAGGCTCATTAATGCTTTGCCCAATTAAGCACCAAAACATAGCCCCTGGATAAATGAAAAAAAAATATGTACACTTATGGAAACTTATTTTTAAAGCAATGAAACTGAGGCTTTCTATAAGACCCAAATTTAATTCAACTACACATATTTAGTTTTTTTAAAAAAAAAATGGTGGAAAATATGACCTTAAAAGATCAGAAGCCATTCATTGCTCCTCTGATCCATGCTGGTAAATGACACTGGGTCTTTATGACCTGAGAGTCACTGCAGAGTGAGTTACAGAATTTTCAACAATTCTATCAGAAGTTTGATGCTAGAATAGACAGGCAATATGCTGTGTTTTTGTTTGTTTGTTTGTTTGTTTGTTTCCTTGCTTGCTTGATTGCTTACCTGTTTTATCATTTGTTTTGCTTTTGTGTTAAATTTAAGCATTATTTTTAGGAAAGAACAGAAAATTCTTGCTCAAAACCAAATCTAGTTCATGTTCAACACTGTTAAGTGAAGGCCCAATGTTTTATGTTCGCATGGAAGAATTCCCTGACCAAAACCCAAAGATGCCATTAATTATAGCAAGTCATTACTTCCAAACACTCTCCTATACTTTCCTTAGATCTTTATGCCCTGTGGTGTTTTTTGTAAAAAGAGCCATAAAATTCAGTGACACTTCTCCCACTGGGAGATAGAATCTCGCAGTGAACGTGAACTGCTTTAAACCTGAGTACAGCTTCTACCAATAGATTACGGTAGCAGCAGCGATGCTACGTGGCTTCCTAGACAAGATTATAAGGGCAGTGCAGCTTCTGCCATTTTTGCTGGAATACTCACATTTAAAAATCAAAGCCACCATATAAATACACCTACCTGAGGGAGGATCATACACTATGTGGAAGGGCAACAGGTAGACATGTTCGCTAGTGTAAGGACATTTAAGTCACCCCAGAACCTCCACATAATTCCATTTGGTAGATGTGGATTCAAATCTCTCACCACAGCCAGATGTTAGGATCTTCCTAGTTGAAGCCTTGGACATCATCAAACTTGAAAAGCCAAGCCACTTCTACTATGCCTTCCTTAAATTCCTGACTTCAGAATCCATGGGTGTAATGAAATTGTTGTTTATGTTTTTGAAATTTGGGATGATTTTAAATGACTTAAGATTAATGAAGGTATAGTTATTCTCATTTGTTTCCTGCAATGCAGATGGGGAATAGGGACATATATTGAGGTAAGCCATTTGTAATTAGTCTCATTTTCTAACTCAAATGTCAAGACTTGTTGTAGAAGCCAACAAAACAAATTGGTAGAGCTTAGTGGATAGAGAATGACTTCTAGAATCACATAGGCTAGGTTCCAAATACTGTGCTGCTTTTTTCTAACTATATTTGTCTCAAGAAAGCTGCTTACTCTGTTTGAATCTCAGTTTCTTTCTCTATTACCTGGAACCAAGGAAGTAAAGTTGTTTATAGAAGGAAATGAAGTGTGAACTGTGAAATTCTTTCCCTGATGCATGATGGGAACACAGCAAATAACAGCATTGATAGTGGTAATGGATGTGCCCTCAGGGTTACACACACTGTTGGCGGCATCTCTCTTAATTCTGGATTTGGTGTTTTCTATCCAGGTGAAATATGGACAGATATGGACACACACAGAGACAGCCCTTTGCCATCACTGCCTCGGGAAGCAGTAGCCATGTCTCCTACCAGAGCCCTTCAGAGGTGTCACATGTGTCTAGATTCATCAGCTTTGCTCTTCCAGGTCTTTGCTCCACTAAAGAAGGATGAGAAAGAGCTTGTGATGCACTGAGCACCTACTATGAGCAAAGCACTAAACATTTTACTTCATCCAACCCTCCAAAAACTTACAAAGGCAATTTATGATTCCCTTTGGGCGTCTACAGAAATTGAGGCTTACAGAGACATACCAATTTGCAGGAAGACATTAAGGTATATAGTACTGTATATATATATGAGAAGCTGAGATTTGAACCAAAATGTGTCTGAATTTGAAGCAGTTCTTCTGGCTATGTAAAGAAGCCAATGTGTCATCTTCCACCACATCTATATGCAGGTTTTGGGTAAAAAAGTCAACACTCCTTAACCAGAACTTAGGCCTTGACCAACCTGGACTCAATTTTCACTGGTAACCTGATTACTGTGAGTCATGAGCGCGCGCGCGCCTGTGTGTGTGTGTGTGTGTGTGTGTGTGTGTATCCTCTGTTTCAGCCAAGTCTCATCTTTGTTATCAATAGGGACTGTGCCAGTCTTGCTTCCACCCCTTGTCCACAGCATACCTTCTCTTATGATAGATTTTGATCTGCCCCAAATTCATGTGTTAAATTCTAACACCTCCCCCCCTCATACTTCAGCATATAACTGCATTAACATGTATGTAACACAAGATAGAATTTTTTCAAAAGTAGTTAAATTTTAATGAGGTCAGAATTGGTCCCATTTGTGTGTGACTGGTGTCCTTCTAAGAAGACAAAAGTTGGACATAGATATAGCAGAGGGAAGTCCACGTGAAGCCAAGAGGAGAATCTGGCAATCTGCAAGTCAAGAGAGAAGTCTTAGAAAAAATCAAGCTTGCCAACGCCAGAATCTCAGACTGCTAATCTCCAGAATTGTGAGAAAATAAATTTTGTACACCATCCAGCCTCTGGTTCCTTATGGCAGCTTTGCGAATTTATCAACCTACAGTCTCTCCCTCTCTCCTCCCATCCCACTCAGTGCTACATGCAGTAGAAGTCTTCTTCTACCTCTCCAAAACACACTTCTCTTAAAATTTTCAAGGGAGCCAGAGATAGTGGTGCATACCTGGAATTCCAGCACATGGGAAGCTGCAGCAGGAGGATTGTTGCAATTTGAGACCAGCTTGGACTACATCGTGAGCTCGAGTTCAGCCTGAACTGTATAGCAAGACCCTGTCTCAAAAAAGAAAGAAAGAGAGAGAGAGAGAGAGAAAGAAAGAAAGAAAGAAAGAAAGAAAGAAAGAAAGAAAGAAAGAAAGAAAGAAAGAAAGGAGGGCTCCTATAAGACAGACATTTTATCTAACTCACAAAAACCTACTTGATTGACATCTGCCTACTTCCTAACCATGCTCTCTTTGCCCTGTTGCATTTGCTCTTTCAAATGTACAAGTTACTTTCTATGTCAGGTTTAAACTGCTTTTTGGGGCTAGTGAGATAGTTCAGCAGACTAAGCACCTGCCTAGCCAGACACAGGGAATGAGATTTGATTCCTGGCACCACATGCCACCCCAGCCCCATCCCTAGGCCCACTGAGGCAGCCACTGAGACCAGGTGTGATAGTGCATGCCTGTAATACCAGTGCTCAGGAGGCTAAAAACCGGAGGGTCACTATGAGTCAGAGCTGCATAGTGAGATCCTGTACTAAATACATTTTTTAGAAAGTTTTCAACTGCTTCCTGAAATATTGAATGTTACTTTTTCAGGGGATGCTCAGTCACTTTCTATATCATTGCTATGTTTTAATTCTCAGACTCACTCCTTGTTGATATTCTCTCCTGAATCTTTTTTCCATTAATCTCTGGTATCTTCTAAGTAGAAAATAAATTGTAAAAGAGGAAAGATTAATATGCCTGGTGTATAGATGTGAATTGTTATTTGTTGAATGAATGCATGAAAGAGTGAGTGCCTTCCCTGAAGAGAACATCATTTCTCCATCATGCATCTTGTGACTATTTCAAAAAATATTCTATTGTAAAACTACTTACATATGCACTCTTCTTATAAAAGTCTAAAATTTATATTTGCATGTAGTTGGAGTATGATCTTGAAGAATTATTCTTAGGGAAGTAGAGTGCTGAGTGGAACAGATTGTTTGGGTGCTGTTGGCCTTTTCTATGTGAAGAGATGGAAGTAGAACGGTTCTATCACTGGCTTAAGCTCACATAGTCTGGACTAGATGTTCATTCTCTGGAGACCTGGTCCAAGATCCTCCTTTACCCTGCATCCTGCTAGATCCTGAGAATCAGTGCCATGCAAACAGCAATGCTCCAAATGCCAGAAGACAGAGTTCCACACAGTACACCTCCATGAGAGATTCCCTGTGAAAGTGAAGTAAAGGGGTAAGTGTTCATTTTATTCCCTTCTTCAGTAAAGAGTCTGCCTATGCCTGATCTTCGGAGTTATACAGTCTGACAATGACAGCCTGGCCAGCTCCAAGGAAACTGTTTCACTTAAGTAATTTTAATATTATATATCTGTCAAATTCTCAGTATTTAAAAATTTCTTTTCCAGGTTGGCATGCTTCTGTGTAGTGAATCATGTGTCCAAAGGGGGCAGGATATATTATATCACCTCATATGATGTCCTGTCACATCTGAGAATATCAAAAAGCAATGTAGAGTGGATGGCCCATGATAAATGGCACATATTTGCCAGCAGAGGAACTGAAGGACATTAAGAACCCAGTGTCATACCTAAATGGCAAAGTGTGGCTCCATTCCTGCTTTCATTCATGAGTAACTGACTACTGCTGAAAGCTAACTTTATTGTAAGAGAGATCCAGCTTTTTTTTTATTTAGAGTCTGGGAGTGAGTGCTTTTATGTCAGACCACTAACCCCTAAACTAAATAACATTTCCTTAAAATTGGTCTAGTGTCTGATTTAATACTGTTGCTACTAGAGGGGTGGGATAGAATTTTCAAAGAGAAGCTACATAAACAATGATTCAGGAGTCTGATGATTTATATAATACAATCCATATGCATGAATACAAAACTTTGTACTTGCAAACAAAGATTAAGGCTTCTACTAAACTCTTCATAGAAATTAATTAGGTAGCTACATTCTCAAATTTTCTAAACCATGACTGCAGTTAATAAATTCTTTAATAACCAAGCTGTTATTGAAGAGGGATTAAAAAATAAAGACATTTTCAGTCAGCTAACCAATAAGCTCTCACTGAAGAACACTGTAAGATCAAAAAAGTAATACTGAAGAAAAAAAATTTTGACCAATCTAAGGAAGATATGAACAGTACAATAAGAATAATAGCTAAGATAATGACCAGTCTCAGTGGTATATAAACATAGTAACCACAAAATGCTGGACAAAAATATCATGGATACTACAAAGTTATGACCAGGATTAAAATAGTTTAGGTTCTATATATTGTTCAAAAAGAGTAGAGACCTAGAATAATTGTAGTCTGATCTTGCAGATGTTCCCAAAATTTTGAGAGTAAATAATTAAAGATTAGCTATAGAAGTACAATTTCCAGAAAGTTAAAGAAACCAAAGTACATGGAATACAACTGAACCCATCAAATAAATGACAATAATGGAATAAAAACGAAGAATAGAAAGGGCAGAATTTTTATAATAAAATTAATTGAAATGATAACCCAGGTATATCATTAATAAATAGAAAAATAATTATACTTATCTTATTACACTGATTTCAAAGTTATAAATTTTGTGGTTTGTTTTTGTAGTACTAGGGATTGAGCCCAGGACCTTTATACTGAGCTACATCCTGAGCTCTACTTTTTAATTTTATTTTAACATAGGACCTCACCAGTTAGTAAATTTTTCTAGCTA
>PVKN010013930.1:0-19569 GCA_004027915.1 Capromys pilorides | reverse complement strand
GTTAGCTTTGAATACATAATACTGAAATTGTGTAAGTAAGTAACTACGCAATATTTTTATTCTGCCATTTATTTAGTCCTTGAAAACTGAGATTTGGTATTTGGGGGAAAGATACAGGTATATGCAAAAGTTAAAAAGCCTTGTGTTACTGAATTTGAACAAGAAATAATAATCAAACTCCTTAAAAATTTTTGTCTGCTGAAGAGATAAACAATGACCACATCTAACATGCAGATGGCATTAACTGGGACACATTGGATGTCCTTCCAGCACCACCACCCCTCTCCCAAGGACTTCTTGGAGACATAGTTATTTCCATGTCTAAGGCAAGAAAAACATGAAATCATCCTGGAAAACCTGGTTGTGCTAATAGCAAAGAAGTTATCAAAGCATCTTGCTAAAAAAGATTCAGGGGCCAGCCAAATAGCTCAGCAGATTAAACCACTTGCAAGCAGGCATAGAGACCAGGGGTTCAATCCCCTGCTCGGCTGTGCCAGCCCTGTACCCAGGGTGCATTGAGACAGCAATTGTGACTGGGCATAGTGGCATGCGCCTGTAATCCCACTTGTTGGGGACTATAAACAGGCGGATTACTATGAGTCCAATCTAGTAGTGAGACCCTGAACACCCTGTAGACCCTTCCCTAAAATACAAAAAATAAGAAGAAGAAGAAGAAGATTCAGACCCCAGCTCTGAGGTACCCACTCGCCAAGTGCGTCTGAGCCTCCAATGATACCTGAGTGGATTGAATGAAGACTGATATCCCCTAACTTTAGAGAAGAGGTCAGACATGAATTTGGGTAGATGTCTCAATCCAGTTGCCCATGTCTAAGGAATAAAGAAACGTGCAGTGTGGAAGTGAAAAGTTGAGATCATGGGAATCTTCAGATTAAATCCTACGAGCTCTTTAATATAAGATTTTTATCAGGCAAAGAAAGAGATGGAGGTTAAAAACATACATAGGACTTAAACCTTTCTAGCCAGGCAGAGTTGTGTGCACCTATACTCTCAGCAGTCTGGGGTCTGAGGCAGGAGGATTGTAAAGTCAAGCCCAACCTGGGCAATTTAATGCTTTAGTTAGACCTTGTCTCAAAATGTTTAAACTTTTGAAAAGGCTGGGGATGTAGCTCACTGCAGAGCTCACAGGTTTATTCCCCCATACCAAAAAGGAAAAAGAAAAAAGACTTAAATTTTTTAAATAGACAAAGCAAAATTAGTGTCTAGAGAGACACATTTATTGACAAAACTATGAAGCAATGCCAGAGAGTGGTCTCGACAGACTCAGGAGAGTCAGTCTGAAGGAACGTGGGCTGCAGTTGGGGTGAGGTTCAGGGAGCCCTTACTGAGCTAGCTGGGAAGATTCTTGGCCATGTGGTTCTGTGTGGCTCTGTATCCGCACTTTTACTTCACAATACAAGTATCAAATGAATTCTCGGTGCTAAATAAATACTAATTTTACTTAAAATGAAACTGAAAATATTTTTCCAATATCCTGACATAAAACAAGCAGCTCTGTGGTAGGAAAAAGAGATTAAAACTTAAGACTTTCTGAGAAAGTGTCAGGAAATATATAAATAGGGCATCAATCTTGACGCCTGATTCTAGTTGAAAGAATGAAATTAAAGAGCTTTGAATTTTAGGCTAGGTTTGGAGGGGAATATATTTACCCCCACAGAACTACAACTCTGTAAAGAAAGACTCAACTGTAAGTATGGGGAATAACAGAAGCAAGAAGAGCATGAGTCTGGCAGCCCTGAAGAAAGAAAAACCAAAGAAAGAGCACGGCACATTTTGGTGCTGAAAGGCATGGGAACCAAGTAGCCAACAAGCGCGTGCTGTAGAGACACCTTTTATCCTTACCCACGACAAAGATTACTTCTGTCCCAAGCCACACAAGCATTCCCAGGGCTGCCTGACTCTCTTTTTAAATTCCGGGAGATACACGATTGCCTAATGCTGCACTTAAACCAAGCCCCTAAGTATAATTCCCCCTGGGATATTTTAGCTTTTAAAAAATGCTTTCCATTCTATTTAGAAATAAATAACATAGGATATCTTGGGCCAGGCTCTGAGCAACCCAGCTCTAAGACAGAGCACTGTGTGTGGGCCGTGTGTTAAGGGACACACATGGGGACCAGCGTCTGAGAGCAAAGCGAAGCAGGAAGGACAGGCCACACGGGAGAGTGGAACTAGTAAGTCCCCAGCTTACAGAAGAGTTCTTTTCCAGGAGAGCATTTATAAGTCGGATTGGTTCATAAGTCCAACACAGCAAATCTTGCATATCCTTCACACACACACACATACACACACACACACACACACACAACGTAGAACATAAAAATACCAAGCACATGCACACATAAATACTATAAACTATTTTTACTTTACAGTTATCTTAAAATGTGTCAATGGTTAAACAGTGCATATTATCAGACCGAGTGACATGGGCCATCTTTGCAGATGGTCCAGTCTCAGTTGTTTTCACTGTAGCTTCCATGGCTATTGCTTTGCACTTCCTACCAGTCCCTTCCACGTCACCAGTTTTTCCTCTTGCTTCCAGCCACCCTAGGCTCTAATTGAGCCTCGTACTGTTGTACACTATCATACAAAGCACATAGTGGCACAACTATGACACTGTCCGGCAGTCCAGTGATCTACCTCCACAGTTTAGTCACGTCTGCAAAAGTTCCTAACGTGAAGTCCACTCTCAGCTGTGAAAGTTTGGACAGCTATTCAGAGTTGTTTGGTGGAACTAAGGGTGTGTGACTTAATCTCATATACATCAGCCTGCTCCTCCTCAGCTATTCCTAGATGCAAGCCACTCCAAAAGAATCTTTGTGACTTCAGACTAAGAAGGCTTCACTCTTGGAGAGACATTCCCAGAAAGCAACTCGGCTAAGCAATCAACAACCAACCTTTCCACCCCCTCAATCTTAAGTAAGGTCTGGTCAGTGAGCCAGTACAACCACACAGAGAGCCATTTGACCATTTCGCTTACTTCAGTCCACCTTCATGCATGCACACTTAATCTGTAAAAGCTTGTATTCACTTTAGCCCTTCAAGCCAATGTCCTGAAGAAAACTCTAGCTTCAGAGCTTCAAAGATGTCTAGAGGTTTAACCTATAAAAATTTTCTCTTGAAATTGAAGAGAAAACTTGGCAACACATTTCTAGCATCCACCATTTACCTTTCACTCATCTAACCAGTACTTACTGAATTCTTTCTAGGTCCAAAGCACTGGGGCTGAGACAGTAGGAACACGGTACCCAACAGAGTCCCTTGTGGCTAAAGTTTACCGTCTCCTTCTTATTTTTTGATGTTGTTCAACTCTGCATGATGGCATTTTGTGTATGTTCAAAGTCATTTTCCATTCACTGCCATTCTATGGATGAATGCTACAGAAGATAATTAGGCCATTCTTGAAAGATCTATAACACTTGAAGATTTTTCTGTGACATTTCTTCTTTTATCTAGGCAGTTTCTTTAATTTGATAGCTAGTGTTGGTTGTAACCAAGACTCCAGTTAGCAATTCAGGACACTATTCCTAATGCTTTTATAGCAATTGGGCCTCACACCATGGGACAATTGGAAATGAAGCAAACCACCTATACTGTTACTCATTCTGTATTATCTATATTTTCCATAAATGCATAAGATATTTATTGGGATTTTATACACCATGAGTCTTTCATATTTTTGCATGTTCAGAGCCCAAACACAGTACTTTGAGAATGAAAGGTACTCTTTATTTTAGTGTTGCCCACTACTATTATCATTCTTTAGTTCGCTTGTCATGAATGATTTCCATGCTGGCGCCCTTCCCATCCTGCGAGGAACTCCTGCAGAGGGGTCCATGCGGTATACAGCTTATGTGTCACCAGCCATAGTACAGTCTCCAAGACAAGGAAGGGACAGAATAAGTATAATAAATAAGTGTATTAAGATGGGTTACACTGGAGCATATGACCTGTGATGTGATTTATGCATTTATTTATGATATTCAAACTTTTTCCTAAAAAAAAAAAATAAAATTTGCCCTAGTCTTTTTTTTTTTTTAATGTATTTAGTGCAGGGTCTACAGGGTCTCACTACATAGATCAGACTCACAGTGATCCTCCTGTTTTCAGCCTCCTAAGTGCTAGGATTAGAGGCGTGCGCTACCAGGCCTAGTCTCAAGCACCATCTCATGGAGCCGGCCGGCATGGCATACCAGGATCGTACCCTGTGTGCCCTGGCTGCTGCGCTCTGCCTAAGCAAGCACTTTAGTCCACTGAGCTATCTAGCCAGCCCTTGCTCCAGTTAATCTTAAAGCTTCCAATTTGTGTTACTATCGGAGTCAATAGAAGTTAGTTCAAATTTTCAAGCTTAAATTGTGCTGGCTTCAACTAATTTTTTCAATAGCTAAACCTATTACTATGGAAAATGAGACTTTCTTATATAAATTGCTTTTATCTTTCATGAAAGAAATCTGCAATATCTATAAATTTGTATAAATTTGAACACAACATATTCACATTTAAGAGTCCCCCCAAAATATTAAATGTATACAAATATACATCTAAAATGTTTGAATTTTTTATTTTATTGCTTTAATCCTTCCTGGAAATTTGCATGGTCTATGTTATCTTTACTCACTAATCTCCCTGTAGCTTAATATATTTTATAGGGAAAAATTGAATCCAGTATCCCTCAATTTTCATTTTCCAACCTCATAAAGAAACAAAATTTGAGCCCTTGGCAGAATGGACTGGATATTTATTTAGATTTCCTAAGGCCTTCAGCTATCAATACAGAGATTTTGGGAATAGGTGTAGTTTTTAACAACTGTATAAACTATCATTGTGTAAAGATGATTCAAACACACATTTTACTTTCAATAGGTAACAGAAATGTTATCAGATTTTGTAAAAGTTAATGAAGCACAAGAAATCACCCACCAAGTCTCTGTGTCCTCGCTTTACTAGGTTAAGATGGCAGGAAAGGCCAGGCTAAGACTCCCTAGGGAACAGTTTCATCCCTGTGAGGAAGAGTGGGAGGACCTGGGGAGGGAATGGAGGAGGTAGGGCATCTCCTTCGCAGGTTACAAGTGCATGACCAATGGCTTCTGCTCTTCTGGCTGCCATGTGCCTACAGAGAAAGGAATTGACAAAGTCTCCAAAGAGCCAACAGCCCCGGAAGCAATCTTTCTTTCCTTCCTAGACTTCCATCCAACTAGAGGGCTACTTCTAGAACTCCTTGACCTTGAGGTGAGCTATACCGCATCCACTCCAGTTTCCGCTCCACCACAGTGAGCACTTACCTCCAAGAGGCCCACACCGGCTCACCCATCCTTTGTGCACTGGAGGCCAGGCCTGGCTACCTAGAAATGAAATAGCTTTGGAGCCATCAGCTGCGTGCAGATTAAAAGGGAAATGTGAGAAGGTGTCCTGTTCTTAGCCTCACTCAGAAACAGCAAATTGATCCACATTTGAAAATAGCTTTCTGTTGCAGAGCAGTAAAATCCTTCTAAAGGATTTATTTTAAAGCTGTGCTAATTAATCCCTACAGCGAAATGAGGGTGTTGTTGCATGCTGTTCCTGAGAAAGAGCCTCTTTGCCAGTACACTAGGACTTTCTTTCTAGCCTTTGATAGTCCCAAATTCTCTGGAGTGTGTGTGTACCTCTGGAAACACATACGCACATACATACACACACACATGCAGGCACGCAGCCCAGCCCTCGGGAACATCCTCTCCACTCTTCTCCAGCCCCTTGACGGATGTTACAAAAAAAGCACAAGGTCCTGAGTTCAATCCCTGGGAATACATATACATATACACATGCACACACACGCGCGCGCGCGCGCGTGCGCACGCACACATGCACACAGTACAGCCCTAGGGAACATTCTCTCCACTCTTCTCCAGCTCCTTGATAGACCTTACAAAAAAAATGTGTAAGGTCCTGAGTTCAATCCCCTCACACACACACACACACACACACACACACACACCACACAAAAAGAACAAAATGTAAGTAGGAGCAAAATAAGATGCAAGGCAAACAGCTGAGGAATTCCAGAGCTTGATAAAACTGAAGGATTACATGGGCTGTTAATGAATCAGTATACATCCATCCATAACTTCATTGCCCCTTTTTCTTTAGCCCATAGGATGAGGGGAGGCATTTTAAGAGAACAAAAGGTACAAAATTCAAAGTCATAGCCTTGGGGATAAGTGCCCAAATTTTCTATGTGCTTTACTTTAGTTGTAGAAATATTAAGCTACACTTTGGCCAAGGGGATCTTTGAGGCAGCAGAAGAAAACAAGAATCTATTAGCCTAGCTATTTGGGGGGAAAGAAAAGAGAATACGACAGAGGCTTAAGAAGGCAAAAGAGCAATCTATGCAAACAAGATTAGTGACAAGTCAGGAAAAGGAGATATGGCCCTAGAGTCAAATTCAGAAAGATAAAGTGATGCTAGCATAAGAAAGGCACTGGAAAAATAAAGAATAGCACAAGAAAGGTAAGAAGGGTTAATCAAAAATTGTTCAGGGAAAACAGCACAACTGTCACCGAGCATGGATTCAGCAGTCACCTGATAATGAGATAGGAGGCAGGAACAGGGCCACACCACACCAGGCCTTGCTTCCTACTGAAGACCTTCAACTTGGGAAGTTCTCGGGAAGGATGAGGCGGCCATCAGCACCATCATAGGGTGAGACACGGTTTGTACCTCCAGGAGTACAGAGGCAGAGAAGCACCATGCTGCTGGGTGAGACTAGGGTTAGCCACTTCCTTGCAAAGCAGGTGTGAACTTCCCTAGTGCCAGCTGAGAAGCCACAACTCTCAGTCCTGTCCCAGCTCACTACGTGAACAAATTGCCTGCTCTTGCTGATGCTTTCACCCCATGCTTTCATCCTTTAAAGTAGCAATGTTTATGTGCATTTCATAGGGGTAATGTAACAGTTAAATGAGTCATGACTGTAGGTGCAAGAAGATAGTAGTGTCTGGCATAGAAATACTCAGTAGATACCACTGCCTTTTTTTTTCCCCTTTCTTCTATACTTTCATAAGTGACCATAATCCCACTGGAACGAATTTCTATCCCTTCTGCCTATTTGAATTTGACTTGATTTGTTTATTTGTTTATTCATTATCCCACTTTTTTCAGTGATAGTTATTAAGTGCTCGTCATGTATCTAGAAATGTGATAGAGGTTGAAGATGAATACAGCAGTGCCTACTCTACTGGAAAAGCGAAATAAATAAATACACAAAGGTAATATAAAAATAATATGACATTTTCCTTGACTGCTCCAGTTGTAAATGATTAATCATCTCTCTGATTCTTTATGCCATTTTCATCACTTATAGTGAGATTACCTTGAAATGCAGTTAACTTTTCAAGTGGCTACGATTCATCTCCCCAACCAGATGTAAGTTCCATAAGGTTGGGTACCATCGCTCATCATTTTTTCATTCCTCCCTCAGTGTCTTGGTCACAGGAATTCAATAAATACATGTTCATGTTTGGGATGGGATGGAGAGGTCATGTCTTCTTCATTCACACATTTAGACGGGTAAATTCCTATCACTGATACATTCGTACCCTGCCCCCCCCTTGCCTTGTCATGCAATTAGTACCAAATAGTACCAAAAGATGCATATACGATAAGTTCTCACCCCTGAGACTCATGTGTCCTCTCTCATTCCTTGCAAATAACCCTATTCTTAAACTTCAACTCTCCTGAGGCTCACTGCCTCAGCCGTTCCCCACCTGTAAGTCCTACAGATGGATGACCAAGCCTTTTCTTTAACAGAAAAGTGAAATGTATTGGATGAACATTTCTCAGACTTTCTCCTGCATCTCTCCTATACATTCGTCTACAATGCTTATGTCTATTTAACATTACATACTGAACTCTCCCCCGAATCTGATTTTCTCCCTAATTCATATGACTTAATATTTCACTTGTTCTTCCCTATTCTGTGTTTAACCCTTTTTCTAGCTACTATCTTGGAATAATTGATTAAAAAATAAAAAAGGAAGATGAAGAAAAGTAAGAAAAAGATAGGTTCACTAAATGGCTCTCCTCTACTAGCTTCTCTCTAGTCTGGACACTTACGAAGCTAAGTATAGGTACAGGTGGCCTTTTACACACACACACACACACACACACACACACATACGTACTGAAGACTGCAAACAGTAGCTTCACACTTAGTTAAATTCCTAGTCCTCTTATTATTTTTTTTAAGCAGGGCCTCACTGAGTGTCCCAGGTGGGACTCAAACTTGCAGTACTCCTGCTTCAGCCTCCTAGAGTGCTGGGATTACAACTAAGCATCACCACATCCAATTTTCTAGGTGGTCTTTCCTTCTAATGTCTTTTTCTGAACTTAAAAAAATGACCAGATCTGGGTATTGTGGCACACAGCTGTAACCCCAGCACTCAGCATGCTGAGGCTAGGATTGTTGCGAGTCATAAACCAGCCTGGGCTACAAAGTAAGCTCAAGGTCAATCTGAACTGCATAATGCTTCATGTTGCTTTTTATTTATAATTTTTATTTCTCATGTAAGAGAAATCATGCAATATTTAAGACTATGTGTCTGATTTATTTCGCTTAACACTATTGTCTCAAGGTGCGTCCATTTTCCTACAAATATATGCCTGTATATTTTCTTCAACATAATCTTAGGGGTGACTTTTTCTTTTATCATATAACTAAATCATAAGAGCTTATGTTATTTTCAGCTTTTTATCACTATAAATAATGCTATGACATACAGTACCTGAATATACCCTTTCTCTAGCACTTCTATGATAATCTCCTTCATAGTAAAATGCTGTGTCCTGACTAGAGATCATCTTTGGACACATAGATGTCTTCTTAGCTAACCTGGCTTGAAAGAGTGCAGGACATCTGTGCTTTCTGTGACATTTACTCACAGCTCTGTGAAGTCTGGCTTTGATGCTCATCACACCACTGAAACTATTTGAATTGCCCACCAGTGTTCAGCTTCTAGATGCCCCTTCACTGACAACCCCACCGCCACCACCGACATAGTCTCCTACTCTGGTTCTACTCATATCACTGTCCTTGGTTTCATTCTTGACTTTGTGTACCCCTGGTCTAGCAAACCAGCTTTTCTCCACATTCTGTGTGCTACCCATTAAAGTGGCCAGAGTCAGTTCTGCCAATAACTCATTACTGTTATGGAAGATTGGACTATATATACAACTACTTTCTCTTAGTTCAATGAGAAGAAATATTCGTACCAATAGTGTTTAGAAAAATTATCATGTCTGCGTCTTGTACTCTGAACTATGAAGACAATGATATGCATTGTATTAATTATTGTGACTGTCCTAATAATGTGTTTTGAAACTATCTCATTGTTATTTCTTATTAAAACTAATGAAATTAAACTAAAAAATAAGTGACCAAAGTGTCTTTGACCTATGTTCCGGTGTATTCAATCTTCCATCAACAGCATATTGTCTGGCAAACACAAGGTCTTGAGTGTGATTCCCAGTACAAAAAAAAAAAAAAGAAAAAGAAAAAGAAAAAGAAAAAAAGAAAAGCAGTAACAACAAATTATCAAGCTACCGCCTTAAAGCACAGAACTTCAAAGTTTCTTCTCCACCCTAGAAATGTCTATCCTTAGTCTAGGCCAGTATAGCCAGCCACCAAGTAAGTATTGTCTTTGAATTCATTATTTCCAGAACTAAATTTGTTATCTTCCTCCCAATCCATTCCTTTGCCTGCACTTCACTCCTTAGTTATGATGACTATGATAGTATCCGGCTATCCTAGAAATCTGGAAGTCATCTATTATTTATTCACCAAGTCGTATTCCTTTTCTCCTTAGAAACTCTGAATTATAGGTGTCATATCTGTGTTATGTTCATTCCATAGTATGCAATACTGAACATGATTGGCTATTCATATTTCTCAATAACATCATATTCTATAGTATCTTTGGTCTGCATCATGTCCACATTGGTAGCTGGACTTGTATTCCCAAGTCCACAATACAAAAAGTATTTTTGGTAAGAAAAGATATAAATGAGTCACTTACCTGTTTACATTCAGTGAAAATTTGCTGAATTGAATAAGCGAGAAAGGGAGACATCATGTTCCTTGGCAAAATCCTGAAGTAGGGAATATACCCTTGGTTCTTTTCTTTCTTTCCACATCCCACTATTTTTTCCTTCTCCCAAGGTACTCAGGGCTTTCATGTCGATCAGTCTCTCTTACGATGTAGAAGAAATAAATGGATAAAAGTTTTCACTGTGAGATGTATGACAGCTCTCCCAGGAATATCTGTACATAGAAAGACACAATTAAACCAAAAAGAATGACAAGTAGAGGACAAGTTGAGATTCACTAAAGGATGTCTGCAACCATCTTGCATCTCCTGCAGACAGCGGAGACAGGATACTCTGTCTTGATCCTTTTCTCCCAGCTCAGCCAGCATAGCCAACACCCACAATGTGATGGAGAGGTTTACCATGGCTCGCAGCTTCAGACATCTCTGTCCACTATCGGCAGGTATAAATCCATGCCAAGGCCTTCCAGGAAGAAAAGATGCTTGCATCATGGCGGCCAGAAAGCAGAAAAGAGTGGAGGAGTCAGGGAGGAAGATGCACTCTTCCTGGTCACACCAGCCTCTTCCCAGATAGGTCCTAACTGCACATTTAGCTATGGATTCATCAGTGGACTAATCCTCAGTAAGAACAGAGACCCCGTGATCTAATCACCTTCCAAAGCCTCAACCTCTGAACTCATGACTTTTGGTGACACTCCAGGTTCCAAACATAACAATTCATGATCCAATGGTGACTGAAGTATTAGACTTGAAAAATATGCTAAGGTAGGTTGTAGGGCCTATCAAGCTCTACAAGGAAACAATAGTCTTAGCTCACCCTCTTATTTGCTAGCTCAGTGACATGGATTCTCTTATGGAAATATGTGGCTAGAACCTGGCCACTCCCTAAAGGGTAAGGACAAATGACATTTCCAGGGTTTAAAACAGTTATTCTTCTCCATAGTTTGTTACATTAATAAACCATATCTCAGTCTCAGAAACTATCTCTTCTTTTATTCTATAGTTTAAAGAGAGGAGAGAGAAAGAAACCTTAAAACATGATAATTCTGCACGCAGTTCTTGCATTGAGACATTAAAATCCCTCTTCAAAACTTTGCAGGTACTTAAGTGAATTTAAAAGAAAAGTGAAGGATGGTTTGCATTCAGAGAATTATGTAACACTCAGACAGTTTAGTCCACGCTTTTTCTTTTCCATCTCACAGACACCCCAGCTTGATGTGGAGAAAACTGTGCTCACAGTAACCCTGGTAGGCACCACAGTCTCCCGTTTTTTGAGGCCACAGGACTTCTCGTTGCGTACAGCTAAGGTAACGTTTCACGTTGGCTCACTGAACTCTCCCCAAACATCACTGCCTTCGCTCAACACACTGCTTCACTAGGAAGGAAGAAGAAATCTCAGGGTGGGATCAAGGCAGCGAGAGATGGGCCTTTGAAGTCCAGTACTGTGACATTATTTCGTAAACCATATATCTTAATGCAAAGATATTTTTATCCTATAGACCCTGTAAGTTCTATTCCACTCTTGAAAGAATCTGCTGAAATGTTTTTTTCTTTTGTTTTGTAAAGAAATTAGCATCAAAAATTGAAGTATTACTACCCACTAAACCGTAAGGCTTTATTTCCCTGACACCTACACTTGCCACTGTTGGTTTTTAAATCAGGAATCCCTGGAAAATGGCAACATTGAAGACTATTTCTGTTATTCCAGCAAGATATGGCTTGGAGAAGGCAAATCCGTGTTTCTGATTGTCCTCTTCCTTTCCATTTCTCCACAGAAGTCTCTCCTCCAACAGTACATCATCTATTAATCTGGTAGCATTTGCTGAGTTTCAGCTATGTGTGCAAGGAATTTATGTCTGTTGCCACTGTTCTCACCCTTCACTTCACAGAATTCTCTGCCAAGGCCTTTAAAAATGACAGGGACATCTACTTCCAGCCAAGATGAAAAACAGAAGCTAAACTTATCCCCTGGGTGAAACAACTGAAAAAAATACACAGTACACAAGGTAAAAAGGTTGAGAGTCTGGACTTCAGAAAATTAAGGATAATGATCACAGGGAACCAGAATTAAAATTAAGGGAGCTTTATGAGTGTTCCAGCTTATTAATTGGAAAGAAACTCCAGTGTAAGGGCAGGGTAGGAAAAGCTCAGCCATGTCACTGAAGAAACATAGTGGGAAGCCTGGTCACACAGAAGCAGCTAGAGCTCACAATGTGGAAGAGAAAGAGAGAGCTCCAAAGAGTGCTGGGGAGGCCTTCAATGGGCCTCACTGGCCTATGGAAAATGAATAGCCCATCACATATTCTTCCCAGCAGTAATGCAGGTGACAGAATTAACAGAAAGGTCACTGACACAGTTTTAACAGGCATAGATGTTTTCAAAATACAGGAAGAACAGCATAAAGCATGAACTCTGCATGTCAAAGATTTATCTATTTCCTTGCAATCTATCTGAATCTAACACTCTTTGACCTCAATGCACTGGCACCTCCTCCCATTCCCAATCCCTCGTGCTGCGCAAGCTAAGCTGTGTTGTGACTTTCAGTGCCATTCGCAGGCCTTGCCTATTTTTCAACTTTACATAAATGGATTCATATTACATATTCCTGACTCCCTTTCTATTTTGAAAAATTTTAAATCTACTGGAAAGTTATAAAAACAGGGTA
This sequence comes from Capromys pilorides, assembly GCA_004027915.1. Taxonomy (NCBI): domain Eukaryota; kingdom Metazoa; phylum Chordata; class Mammalia; order Rodentia; family Capromyidae; genus Capromys; species Capromys pilorides. Next base: position 6,810 of record PVKN010013930.1, on the reverse strand, counting down.
AAAAATTCATATATCATTCATCTATATTCATTCATTGTTAGCATTTGGTGAGACTTGCTTAATCTGTCTTTATCTTGATAGACAATATGGTAAGAGGCTGAACCATTAGAGAGAAAATTATAGGTCATGAATGGAATATCTTACTTTTAAATACTTGACCACCCATGCCTTCAGAATAAAGCCATTCTGCAATATAACCAAAATACTTCAATGCTTAAGCATACTAACAATTAGTCAGTTACACCTTACAGTCAGTCCGTATTTCATTCTCAACAATTATGCTACATCAGCCACTTTCCTGTCACTGGGGCAAACCCCCACCAAGTGCAACTTAAAGGAAGGGAGATTTTCTTGGATCACACTTGCAGAGGCTGCAATCAGTGCTAACTGGCTGGTTCCAAGTGCATGGGGAAAAGGCCCAACAAAGGAAAACTGCTCAATCCACGGCATCCAGGAAACAGAAGGAGAAAGGAGGCTCTGGAAACAAGCACACAGTTCCCCAGATCACACCCTCCGAGAAGCACCTTCTCTGATAAAGGCTCACCTGTGGACATTACTGTTAGCCATGGACCCAAATGATCCAGTTACTTTATAAAAGCCCACCTCAGAACACATGACTCAGGAGGCATTTTAGACCTAAACCATAGATACACAAAAATGTCTTTACGAACTTTGTTTTTAAATAGTATCCAAGAGCATTCATTACATCTGGTTAACTATCTCTTTAGTTGTTTGATTTTTTTTGTTTGTTTGTTTGTTTGTTTTTTTTAATTTAGAGACTAGCCCCAGATCCTTTTTTCTCCATGAAGTTTCTTTTCTGGTAAATCCAAACCAACTGTCTTTTAGGACATCCTACAGTCTGTGTTTGTTTACCTCTTGTGGTGAACTTGTACCTTGCTTACCTGTATTTCCCCTGTGTTCTATCTAGAGGCTTGATGAATTGGGTTATATATTTAGAGCAAGAATACCTCATAGATGGATATTTTACCTATGTACTTACTCAGTACACTATAATACCCATTCTTCTTGTTAAAAATCCCAGTTCTCATCAAGGGCGTGTTCCAGGAGGGCATGGCTCACCTTCTTCTCTGGATGACATGGGCAGGTTCTTCCATCATGCCATTCTGCCTTGGAGCCAGATGACTGAAACAGCAACCACAAGCCAAAATCATCCTCCTCCTTTACATCATGGCCATCCTTACATTGGGTCTCAGTGAGGAAAACTGTGACTTTGACAGCGCCATCACCCCTCCCACGTGTGAGGTTACAGTAAGAACACGGCTGGAGATGAGAACGCTGCTCACTCGCTGGACCCTGAATCTGCCAGCGCCTTCATCTTGGACTTGTCAGCCTTCAGAACTGTAACCGATCAATTTTTGTTGTCCACAAAACACCCAATGGAAGATACTCATTTATAGCAGTTCAGGTGGACTAAGGCAAAGGCAGAGTAAGATCTTTAATTCCATGAAAGAACAAATTATTTGTGAGAAGGAGAAAGAGGGTGATGATGGCAATGGTAAGTGTGATGACAATTTAGAGAGCTATAGCCAAACTTATCCTTGCCTTTGCCGTTTATAAACATCAAATACCTGTCTGTGCATGTTGCGTCTATCAGCATTAAAAAGGGCAAGATAAGAGAAGCAAAATGAAGTTAGAGAATCAATGGGGAGACAATGATAATATAGAGACATGGCTTTCAAATTGTTAGGCCATAACTTACAATGAAGTACACTAAGTATATATAAGTGGAAATAATCATTTTGTAAAATATACTTATCCTCAATCCCTGATACTTTTCAGCCTAGGCCATGTCATTAGAAAGAAGAAAAGAACCTGTGATTATGCCATAACATTTTCATAACCCTCAGTGGTTTATTACCTAGAGCTGAGAGATAAAATGTATTAGACAAACTAGCCTAAGTGGTTAGCAAGGAAGAAAGATTCAAAGAAATAGTAATAGAGAATTATCTATGATAAAATTTTAACTGCCCAAGCCACTTTTCTCTTCCAGCTGTGGCATCATCTATAGGTGAGCTGGAATTAGAAGACTTCAGCTTGAATTCTCACCTGCTCTTTCCAGGTGTCTCACCGTGGGCATGCTCCTCCCCCTAGCTGGAACTGTCTCCTTCCACCCTAAGGCAGTGATAACGCAAGCACATTTATAGAGGCTGGAAGGGAGGAGGAATGTGGAAAGGCCCAGCGCAAAACAAGGAAGTGCTACCTTAGGATTCTGGGCAGAGAGCTCTAAACACAGAGCAGCCTCCCTTTAGCTTGAAGGAATGAGAACAGAAAGTGAGCTTACTCAGTCATTGTGGAGCTCAGTTCAGCATCATTACCACTTCTGAGAGTTAGACAGTGCAGAGCAGTAGGCAAAGAAGACTTCAGTGCAGATCGAAATCTCTCAGCATAGTGTGACTTTTGTTTTGTTTTGTTTTTTGTTTTTGTTTTATGTTATGGCCGGCTCAGCCTGCCCAGGGGGTGGGGCTGGCATAGCATGTGGTGCTGGGGATTGAACCATGGTCCCTGCAGTCACCTAAGCTTGCCTAAGCAGGCGCTTTATACCACTGAGCTATCTCACCGGCCCCATAGTATGATTTTCGACTAAAGAAACAGCGGAACTTGGCACAATGATCAGCTCTGATCATATAAATTTTCTACCATTCAAAATACTAATGAAGACCAGTTAAAACGGTTCGAGTTTGTGCTGGTTTATTCATCTAAGCAAATGTGTCTTACTTACCATTTGCTTTAATTCTTCCTGATGTGTTGCCTATCACGTCAGAAGCTTCTTCAAAGGGAGAGGAATAAGCAGTTGTCATAACAACAAAGCTCTTCATTACCCTGGGAACCTTCGACAGCTTTATTTAAAATGAAGGAGAAAAAAGAACCCTAACCAATTAGCTTTATCAGTCTGATTCATGTTCTTCTTAAACTGATAACAGTGTTTCCTGAAGAACTTACAATTTGATGGGAAATGTGTCATGAATATTTATACTAACATAAAACTCAGAGAAAAATTGGCAAGCTAATTATCACTTGGAAGGTGTTTCTGGTCAAATTCCTGCCCAGTGATCCAACTGATTTCTTTAAAATGACTTTTATTAAGCAAATCAAAGAATTAAAGGGACTTTTGCCAGTATCTATCTGTTGGCTCAAAGAACAACAAGGAGACCCGTTCAGGTTTAAACTGGAAAGCCAAGCCTTCACCCTCACAAATTTCATTTGTCTTAACTTTTCATTCAGTGCAATCAGAAATATTCTCGCCTGTCTTCCACGCTTCCCTCTCCATGCCGGAGATAGAGCGGAAGTCCCTAGACGATTTTAATTCTGCCCTTCTCGGCAGAATTAAAAAAGCAGATATTTTCTTCTGGCTGCAAGAGATAAGACTGAGAAGTAATTATTGTCTTGGTCCCAAATCCCACAGGTGTTTTCATTCCTGCCCTGCGACCGGAGGAAAAATAAATAGTAAACCTGAGAGGGTCTACTTGGGGCCAGTCCTCAAGTTCAGACTTGAAGCCTGGCGTTTGAATATTTTCTGCAAGTGAAAAACTATGCAGGAGTGAGCAAACTTTTTCTAAAGAGCTGGATAGTAAATGTATTTTGGCTTTGCTGGACATAGGATCGCCGTTGAAACCGCTCAGCTCTGCCTGTTGAGTGAAGCAGCCGGAGACAGGACGCAAACCAATAGTTCTGGCCAGATGGGGTCTGGCCTTAGTAGGATGGCTCTAAAGCCTTCTGGAGCTTGAACACATAGCTTTCACCATGCAAACAACCACACAAGATCAACAAACAACAGTGAGCGCTAGAACACAAAAGGCTTTCGTGTATAACCCATAAGTCTGAAATAAGGGTTTCTCAAGAGGTTGGGACTCTTATTTTCCTATCTTCTACGTGAGAAAACTAGACTAGATGGGCTCAGATAACTTCCAAGGTTTTCAAGGTCAAGTTGCAGATTTTTTGACTGTGTGTCAGGGAATCTGTCAACACCTTCATGCCTGTCGAGTCCTCCATAATACTAACCTAAGCGCTAGACCAAGGTGAGTAACCAAAAAAGCCAGAAAACTCTGTGTTGAGGTCTCAGAATCATTTTAGAAATTAGTCACGAAATAGATTAAGATGTAACATCCACAAGCATTGAATGTATCATTATGCAAAGCAAATGTATACTAATAAATGTAATTTTAAAAATCTCATCACCGAAAAAAGAAACAAATTGGTCATATAGGCCTATCACTTGCCTACCTTCTCACGTTAAAACCAATGAGGACTTCAACAATCCTTTAAGATTGTTTTAAGCACTCCTGTGACACTGAGACAAAATATACAATAAGCACAATTAAGGAAGGAGAGTCTGGGCCAATGAGATAGCTCAGCAGACTAAGACCCTGCTTAGGCAAGCGCAGAGACATGGTTCCATCCTGGGTATCATATGCTGTGCCTGCACCCCACCACCCAGAGCTCTGAGCCAGCCACAGAGACCAGGTGTGGTGGCCCATGCCTGTTATCCCAGCACTGGGGAGGCTGAAACAGGAGGATCACTATGAGTCAGAGCTGCATAGTGAGACCCTGTACCAAATACATTTTTTTCAAAATGGAGGAGAGTTTTATTTTGGTTCCTGGTTTCAGTCTGTGGTGAGCTCACTCCAAGGCAAGACAGTGTGGCAGAGAGGCATGGCAGAGAGTAGGCAGTCCTACCTGGTAGCCAGGAGCAAGAATCTATATTTATGAGCTATAGTGCCCTGGTCCTACCTCCTAAGGGAACATCTTATGACCTCATTAGTAGATAAATCCAGGAACCAGAAGCAGTGTGGATGAACTCTGGAACACATTTTGTCTACATGTAGGAAAGATTCTTGAGTTACCAAACTTTGTGCAGGCAGCTATTACTGAATTATGACAACTCCACACAATCAGGATATTGCATTAGGAAACACACAGGCACCATCTGTCAAGGAACAGAATTTAACTGATTTTTTTTTTCACTAGACTTTAATCTTGGGAATATTAACTCTGTGTTGTTCGGGCCAAATGAAAGCCTTCATGAAAAATATTTCTGATGAGGCATCTGTGAGCGATGCCCTTCAGATCCGATTCACTTCAGTCCAGTACCCTCTGGATCCAATTCAGGCATTCACTGAGCTACTCCTAAATATCAAGATAGACAATCTCTGCTTCCAAAGAATTTACATGTTTGGCAAGAAGAATCAACATATATGAGTATATTAATGAGTAGCACGCATGGCAGAATTTAACTTAGGAAAAGACTTAATAATCTATAGATTCAGAGAAGGAAGATGTGGCTAATGAATGACAAAGGTAGTTTCATGAAGAAAAGTATCTTAGTCCATCTATATTGCTATAACAAGATGCCACAGACAGTATGGCTTACAAAGAACAGAAATTTATTTCTTACAGTTCTGGAGGCTGGAATGCCCAAGATCAAGCCACCAACTGATTCAATGTCTAGTAAAGTTCTCATTTTAAGGGGCTGGGGAGATAGCTCAGTAGAATAAACACTTGCCTGGCAAGCATAAGAGCCAGAGTTCAATCCCTGGTTCCACGAAAAGAAAAGAGTCTTATTTTATATAAAGGCACCAGTCCCATTCATGAGGGTTCTGCCTTCCCAATACCCACACCTTCCAATGTTAGAACCTTGAGATTGAGGATCTCAACATACAAATGTGAAGAGAACTTATTCAGACCATAGCAGTGAGGTCAGGAGAAATTTCAGAGTGAGCAAGCTGACAGGAAGAGAGAGAAAAGGACACTGTCCTGATCTGAGGCCTTGGATAACAGAAAAGCACACTGTAGTGGAAGGGTTTAATTGGTTTCTAGCTTGCAGTGAGTTTAAAACCAGCATGATAGGAGCCATATTGAGCCTTAAAATTTATTCTCTTTTTTGGCTTATGCAGGATGTCTCGCTTTATTTTATTTTGGATTTGTTTTTTTTAAATTTGGTCAAGGGCTGGGAATGCAGTTAAGTGAAAACGTTGCTGTCTAACATGCACAAAGCCATGCATTCAATCCACAGCCTCTTTCTTTCATATATATATGAAAGTGTTATAAGTTTAAGATATAAATTACATATAAAATCTAGTATTATATATGTATGATATAAATTACACTTTTTCAGTCAGTTACCAACATTCAAACATTGGAAGATTAAAAAGAGTTAAATTTCCAGCTCCTTTAGAAGAAATGGAAAGCCTCGCGACCGGGGGCGCCATTGCTGCATGTTGGCCATTTGAGCTGTGCACAGGTTGACCCTTTAAGCGGGGGTGACCTGTTCTATTTGTTCAATCCCTGCCTGGCCCACAAGACCCGTTTTTCTTACCTACATGATCTCTTTAAGCATTTGAGCTTCAATAACTAGCTCCAAAGGAGCACAAAACTTGAAACCGTTGCAGTACAATTAGTCAGGGAGTTCAAATTGTCCTGCTTGACTTCAAACATAAGTAACCAACTATTAAGTTATAAGCTATGAATTAATAAAACAGGAAAAGTAGACGAAGCCATCTAGACTGTGGAGAAAATAAGGGAGCTGCCTATAAGTTTCAATTTGCGAACTTGATTCAGTAAACACTGCGAGCAATGGAAAATTTTGCACAAAGGAATGATATACTGGAGTTAGTTTTGGCTTTTTCAAAAGATGTTAATTCTGACTAAAATAAATTTTGAATTCATGTGCTTTATTTCAGCACAGGTTATTTTATGAACTATGTTGGAATTAAATGTACTGTGAAGTACATTTATGTTTTGATTTATAACTTGGTTGACCTCTATGTGAATTATTCGTCTTATAATTGTTTT